>PVLD010034934.1:0-12236 GCA_004027595.1 Dinomys branickii | reverse complement strand
CCTGTCTCAAAACGACAAAACAAAACAAGCAACTACACGTGGGAGAGCTGGAAAAGTAGCTCAGTGTGAAGGCCCTGGATTCAGTCCCTACTACTTCCCCCACAACACACAGAGAGATAACCTTAGCAGAAGGGAGAAAGATGTACAGAAACTAGTTCTCTATATCATCTTTGGAACTTCTCTACAGATGTAAAAGCATTCCAAAATAACAAGTTGTAAAATAGTGAGTTTAAAGTAAACCTATTTCAAAAGTCAAAATGAGGTGACCCTGCACTTATACACTAAAGTAACTGGTGTTCATGCACAGAATTCAAACAAACATGATCACACCATTGCCTAACCAACAACACATTAAAACCTACATGTAAGTAGAAAAATAGTAATTTCATGGAAGTGATCAATTTTTTACTGCCCAAAACAGGGTCTTATCATGTAGTCCAGCCTGGTCTCCAACTCTCTATGTAGTCCAGGCTGGCCTCAAACTTGCAGTAATCCTTCTCCTGCCTCAGCCTCCCAAATGTTCAGGTTTACAGATGTGGGCCACCATGCTCGGCAAAAATGATAATTTCTAATGAAGGAAAAATAAATTACAAAAAAAAATTTTAAAACATAAGTTTAGGACACCTGAGTAAAGAAAAAAAATCCTCAAAAGTTATTGAAGGTGTATGGTGGTACACACCTCTAAGCCTAGCTACTCCACAGGTTGAGGCAGAAGGATTTCCTGGGCAACTTAGTGAGACCCTGTCTCAAGGTAAAATAAAAACAAACACAAAACAAAAAGTCCCTGAGCACAACACACTATTCTAGTTCACAATCCTAATTATGAGTGGCAAATTGTTTCTACTATATTCCATTGATAAAACTAAGGAGGGAAAAGAAAGAAAAAAGTTAAAGATTCCACTTAAGTAACAAACACATTGTATTTTTTTTCCTTGCAGGGCTGGGGGTTGAATCTCAAGCAAACGAGGCAAGCAATCCACCAACGAGCCCTAACCCAGTGTACATACTTCTCCATACTCTCCACTAAAATGACAATAATAAAAGGAGGGGAGAGTAGAAACCCAACAAGAACAGAGAGATCCCCAAGAAGAAGTAATAATACAGAAGAGCTGTAACAGATACAAGATAAAATTCTGATAGTAAGGAACTGATTCAATTCATCAAAAGCAAAAAGAAAAAAAACAAAAACAAAAACAAAAACAAAACCCAAACAAAACAAAACAAAACAAAAAAATCCCAAGTATCTGTGAGAACACAAATTACTGATACAAGAAGCAAAAGTTCTAACATCAGTATATCAATAAAGGAAACTGGGTTTCCCACAAAGGAAAGCTCAGTTTCAGAAACCTTTGCCAATATTTTTACCCCAAACTTCTAAAAAAAAAATAGCATCACCCTTACATTAACTTTTCCAGTAATTTAAAAAAACACTTTGCAGCTCTTTTTTGAAGTCAGAATACTTAATCCAAAACCTGACAATGGCACTCAAGAAAATTACTGTACTGAGCAATCTCACATGAAGACATACAACACCTTAAGTAAAAAAAAAAAATCAACAAATTAAATCCGGTGATAAATCAAGAATACATTAAAATTAAGTAGGATTTATTCTAAAAAACAAAAGTTAACACTTGACATGTATAATTAACAATACTCATTCACAACAAATCAAAAACTCTTAAACTAGGTGTAAATCATTCTTAATCTAAAACAGTAACTACAAGAATCTTTAGCAAACATCTTAACTATCCATTACCCTCCTGCAATAAACCATATCAAGTATATTCAATATTCAACTATGTTGCAAAGGTACTAGTTGATGTAGTCAGACAAAGGGGTAAAATGTCTAAAAATGTTGGGGAAAAGCCCAGCAAGAAGAAAACGTACTTAGGCCACACTCTAAATTGACAATTTTTCTGCTTCAGCCTCCCAAAGTGCTGGGGTTAAGCCATGCACCATGGTATCTCTGGCGCTCCAACAATTTAAGAGAATGTAGAGCTCCTTGGCAAACTCTGGAGGTGGGACAACGCATCAATGACGATCACATGGGCACCACGTCTGGAATTTACTTTCAGACGGCTCAGAAATGTGCTTAGGTATATGTAAATGAGTATCTAAAAGAGAAGACGTTAAAGCAGTTCTAAATACCATAACTGGAAGAAATGAATGAAGGATAAATCAGAAGTCCTTGTAGTAGTCTTACAACTTTCTTATAAAAGTAAAATTATGCCAAAGGTTAAAAAAAATTTTTTTTAAAATAAGGAATATACAAACTACAATCAGATTTTGAAATTCTGTTCCTCTAGCCTATGCTGATTGCTACACCCCTGCTGCCACAATAACTAAAGAAATAAGAAAAATACTTAAACAAAAATTACGATATGAAGGACCACTAAAACTATTTCTTAAATCATACAACCACATACCCTTACCATAAGATTACACTCTCAAATCTATATAATCCATCATAACCACAAAGAATAAAGTTTAAGTTGCCCTGAATATTTTTTGAATGTTGGATGAAGTTTTTTACATACAACAGCAAAGATGAGTATCATAGGATGAAATCACCATCTGATAATCAAATCAGAATGGCAAAAATTAAAATATCAGTATTAAGAGGGTGATCACTTGCAGAAACAGGAAAACTTAACAACTGCTATGGGAACCATCTTGGAGACTCATGTCAATACCTACAGTGAAAGTGAAGCCACACGTGCCCTCAGATACCATCACTCATTCCATTGCTTAAAGAATACCCTTTCTGGGCTGGGGATATAGCTCAGCATCTCAGGACCTGCCTGGCAAGTACAAGGCCCTGAGTTCAACTCCTGGCACACACACACAAAAGAATACCCTTGGTTAGGTGTCAGTAAACCACGAACTGGCCGAATCTGGCCTGCTGTCTGGAATTTTTGTTGTTGCTGATTTGTTCTTGCTGGATTTTTGTTGTTGGTGTTTGTTGTTGCTGTTGTTGCTGATACAGTGTCTTTTGGAGACAGGGTTTCACTATGTAGTACATGTTTTAAAATTTTGTGTGTGTGTGCCAGAAATCAATCTCGTGACCTCACACTTGCCAGACAGGCTCTGTGCCTCTGAGCTATATCCCCAGTCCTTGCTATGCAGTTCAGGCTGGCCTAGAACTCACGGCGTAGCCCATGCTAACCTCAGATACTCACCAATCCTCCTGCCTCAGCCTCAAGTCCTGGGATTACAGGTGTGCACAACCATGATTTTATGTTTTTAATAGTTGAGAGGGGGTAAAAAAAACCCTCAGAAGGTTTCACCGCACAAGAAAATTATGAGGTTCAAGTCATATAGTTTTATTGAAACACAGCCATACTCTTTTATGATACCTATGATTGCTTTCTCAATAAAATGGCAATGTTGACTAATTATGACGGAGACTATGATCTACAAAGAATAAGATACTGTTTCACTTTTACATAAAAAGGATGCTTACCTTTGCTATATAAAAACATATATGTGTGCAAAAGGAAAAACTTTTCCAAACTTTCATAGTAGCACTACAATGGTCACACAGTAGAAATCTATTTTATAATAAAAAGTTGTGCACAACCTAAACTTTCACTAACAGGAAAATGATTTTTAAAAAAATGTATAGCCAGGTATGGTGGTGCGAGCCTCTAATGCCAGCACTCTGGGGGGCTGAGGCAGGAGGATCGCAATGACTTCCAGATCAGCCCGACTACATCAGGAGTTCAAGGCCAGCCTCAACTATGTAGCAAGACGCTGTCTCAGAAAATCAAACCAAAACAAAAATTTATAGTTAGTTCTCTGTATCTTCAAGTTTCACAAGCACAATTTCAATACTCAGGTTTTGTAAGTAACCTACAGATTATTTAAAGTATAATAGAGGATGTGGACAGTTTATATGGAAATACACTGTCATTTTATATTAGGAACTCACACATTCAAGGATTTTTGTATGTGGGGGAGGCAGTCCTGGAGCCTGTTGTCTGAGGAATCTGAGGGATCACTATATAGCCATACTGAAGAAAGAAATTTATTGATTTCTCAACATTGTTATATCTCAAACCATGTTAGAAGACTAAAACGTGGCAGAAAACCAAATGCAGTATGACATTCATAAATTTTTCAAAATACAGAACAATTATATATAGTTGTGCATGAGATAGATATACACACATGTATTTATAGTTCAGAGGTACATACATAAAGAGCAACATATAAAGAAATACATGGGGATGATATCTACCAAATGAAAGACTGCCTGTGGAGGAAAGATGGATGCAAAAAGGGAAGTATCCACTCCAACACTAACTAGAAAACAGAACACAAGTGTCTCTTGTATTATCCTACACTTCAGAGACAACTGAAATATTTCCCAATAATTTTTTTGGATTAAGACTGTACAACAACAAATAGGACCAAAAATGTTTGAAGGACAATGAAAAGAATCATTAACTTCTGCAATTTAGAAATACAAAAGCAAAAAAAAAAAAATAGAAATACAAAAGCAGTAATAAAGAAATGTAAAGACAAATGTTAAAACCTGGAAATCTCTCAGCAAAGCTCTTTAGGGCTATCACCTCAGTGTTTGACAACTGTCAAGGTTCTCCAAAGGCATAGGCTTTCTGGAGAACAGTCAAGAGTCCTCAAAAGCAGACTCTCCGTGTTGTCACATTAACAAGTGTGAACACACTGCTGCAGACAGAAACAACAGGAGGTGGCTGGCATCAGCTGAGCCCAGCTCTATGGGTTAAGTAGCAGTTTGGCACTGTGGGTTTTGCTGTAAACTTCCTTACTATCTGTGGATCAGAAACATCAAGCGGTGGTATCTTATGCTCAAGTAGCACAGTTGGTAGAAAGACAATGATCTCAACTGATACACACAAAGTTCCAAAGCCAGGAAGCAAACAACTCAGAAATGACTGCATGGAGCTGGGTGTGGTGGCACATGCCTATAATCCCAGCACTGGAAGAGGCTGAAGGAGGAGGACTGCCGTGAATTCAAGACCAGCCTGGACGACATACTGAGTTCAAGGCCAGAACTACATAATGAGATTCAGTCTCAAAAAAGAAAAAAAAAAAAAGAAAAAAGACTGTGTGAGCCAAGTAGTTTTAAATGTTCTTTCTGCTTTAAAAAAGTGAGAGGACTACCATTAATGTCAGGAGAATTCAGCATACACTGAGAAGGATGAATAACGTTTGAGAAACATTTTCAATTCTCAAGGAGCAAATGTACAACTCAACCACGGAAAAATTAATTCATAATAAACTTCAAAGATAGATCTGAGAACTTGGGAGTAGAGGTGCATGCCTGTAACCCTAGCACTCAGGATGCAGAGGCAGAAGGATGTTGAGTTTGAAGCCAGCTTGGGATACACAATGAATTCAAGGCCAACCCAAACTATGTATCATGACCCTCAAAAATCCTCAAAACTTCCAACCAACCCAAACTACTTAAGCAACAAATGAAAACTGTAAAAGGTGACACTGAGGACCTGACATTCAAACTTGTAAAGGAAATGCTAATGAAGATTCCCGGATTCAATTGCTACTATTGCAAATGAAAATATTCTGATTAATACTTGGGTAACATTTTGACAAAATCATTAATTTTGAAGATGGGGAAGATGATATACGCAAAATATTTAAAAGTAGGCAGGAAATAGACTTGAAACTCTCTGCAGAAAAAGAAAACAGTCTCCAAAGGCAAGGTAAGAATACAGCTCTAGCCTTACTCCATAAACTCCTGACAGCGTCAAGGCAGCTACTGGCACTGTTCAAACATCACAGTGGCCTTGTCTCAATTTCAGGAGGGAAAAGCTCCACACCCATAGTAGAGGATAGGTTCTAATGATTGCCAGTGGATGCAAAATGGTTCTGGGAAGTCTAAATACCTAGCATAGCCAAATAAATAAAAGCTTAAAGCAACATGGATTTTCTGGTCAAATGGTCCCACACATATACATCCTTTTCTGTAACTGCTGCCATTAATTTTTGCCTAATTTGGTGCTATGGTTTGGACATAGTTTAAATGTGTTTCTCTCGCAAAGGTCCATGTACTGAAAGTTTGGTCCCCAAGGTGGCAGTATTGAGACAATCTGGTTCTTTAAAAGGTCCTGAAGAGAGGTCATTGAGGGGATGCTCTCAAAGTAATGATGAGAACCCCCAATGTTTCTAGCTTCCTGGTTGTGAGACTTGATCCTTCCTTCTGCATGTGTTTTGCTATTTGCCATGCTATGAGGCCCTTGCTAGAGTTGGTATTATATTGGGCTTCCTTTTTTCTTTGTAACGGGCTTCCTTTCTTTTTTGTAAATGGCTTGTGTCAGGTCCTTCATTATAGCAATGAAACACTGACAAATACAATTGACAATCTTAACCTATAGTTCACAATGAATTATCAATTATTCCATTTCTCCAAGTAATGTGATTTAGGTGTACAACTTCAGTGCAATGTAATTGTGAGCACACAATAGTCTTCATGATTAATGTGCTTTCTTATCAAGATATTAATGAAAATGAGAATGATTTATAGTAACTCCAAACATCACTGCATGAAATACAGGAAGAGTTTTGAATATGTTTCCTATTTCTTCTTGTGTTTGTCTCATTTCAGAAATTCCTGAACCATTTCTTGATCAAAGAAGTTACACTAATGAATGTTTATGTTGCTATCTAGATATTTGAAACAAATTACTGTGTTACATACATAGTGTGTGTAGGGGAGCATGCATGATTAAAGCCAAAGCCTTCACATTGAGCTATATCCCCATCCAATTTTCAAAATTACCTTTTCTTTCTTTTCCTTTCCTTTTATTTTGAGACAGTCTCATTAAATTGCTGTTTTCCAGGCTGGGTTCAAATTTAGAATCCGCCCGTCTCAGCTTCCATGAGTGCTACAATTACAGATGGGTGCCACAGTGCCCAGCTGCCTACATTCTTATGTCTTTAGAGTCTAAACTGCCCAGGGTTGAGAAACTTTTCTATTTCATGGGACAGGAGAATAGGGCATGGCAAAACTGGCTGGGGAAGCATGCCAGTTAAGTACAAAATCCCAGGACACATGCAGAACAGTCCCCAAAGCCCTGTATGTGGACTTTAAAGAACTCAAGCTGATTTTCAATAGGATGGCCTAGACTTGATGACAACCTGAGGTGGGGGAGATACAGAAAGGATAGTCCACATTGGATTTTTGCCACTGTGATCTCTCTTACATGGAGGCCCACCCTTATTCTGTAGGGTGCACTTCTTCTCCTACTTTTATTTGGCAGGGCCTTTCTTTCCTACCTGTAATAAAACTTAGCTACCTTTTGCTCAGAACAACAGAATGTAGAAACCACTTCCAGTTTTAATGTATGTGCTGCTGAAGTGTGCAACAGAAACCACCTTCAGGAGACTCCAGCACTCCAAAACCCAGTAACAGTAAGACCTATCATTTTCAACTGAATGGGGTGACACAGGCCTCAACTCTCAGCACTCTGCAAAGCTGAGGCAGGAGGATCTCAAGTTCGAGCCCAACCTGGACAATTTAGTGAGGGGAGGGAGATGACCATTATTTTCAGTATGAGAAATTGCTCCCTAAAGTCCACGATCCCCAGTGGATACATGAATCCATGCAAGACATCAAAAT
Organism: Dinomys branickii; assembly: GCA_004027595.1. Classification (NCBI taxonomy): domain Eukaryota; kingdom Metazoa; phylum Chordata; class Mammalia; order Rodentia; family Dinomyidae; genus Dinomys; species Dinomys branickii. The sequence goes on along the minus strand of PVLD010034934.1, from coordinate 4,615 downwards.
CCTGTAATTTAATGGCTTCTCCATCCTAATTAAGGCCTTACTACACACTGGCCATCACTTTCGCAGTGTGAGGTATAAGGACAAACCTACTACAAATTTTTCTGTCTTACAGAGATTTACTTATGCTGTAGGTCTTTGCAAACTCAGTTTAAGTTTGTTTTCTTTCCTTAAGAACTTCTGCCTTTTCACCTAATAGAAGCACTTTATAGCTTCTCTTTAGCATACTCAAATTGCCAGAATTATTACTGTTGTATTTTGGAGTCATTTGTAAGTAAAATTGAACACAAGCACTGTGACATCAACAGTCAATCTAATAATCAAGATGGGTAATAAGTGACTAAATTGGATTGTAGCATATATCATTCACATCCCAGGTGGGATGGAGAGGGACAGTACCAAAATTTCATCATGCTACTCAGAATGCAGGGCAATTTAAACTGATAAACTGATTAAAAAGATATTACACCTGATCTTAGCCAAAAGGCCGAGAAGCAACGCATACAAGGCAATTAAAAACATTAATTGTTCACTGTTGGATTAACCATTTAATATTTTCAGATTGTGGTTAACCACAAATAACCAAAACGAAGGAAAGTGAAACTGCAGGTAATGGGGAACTACTTACTACTTCAACTTTGTCGAAGGAATGGAAAAAGAGTACTGAACTCTTCAGACAAAGAAGCAGGAGGATCACTACTTTCAGGCTAGCCTGGTCAACTTAGCATAAACCTGTCTAAAAATTTAAGGGCTAGGGAAGTAGTTCAATGGCAGACCACTTGCTTAGTATGCACAAAGTTCAACTCCCAATTGAGGGGGGTGCTCCGCAGCACTCAGAAAGACTGCCCAGTTTGTTACCATCCTGGGCTATATAGTGAGTTCAAGGCCAGTTCAAGGCCTTGTCTCAAAAAGCCAAGAGAGAGACACAGAGACAGACAGACAGACAGAGACAGAGAGAGACAGACAGACAGAGGGAGACAGAAAGGAGCAATCACTTTAAAGAAGCCTGGACACAGGGAATATATATATATATATATATATATATATATATATATATATATATATATAATTCTCTTCTTTCCTTTCTCAGTCCGCCAGTCAATCTAGACTACCAAGATCAGCCACTACCCAGAAGAAAAAGTAATACATAAAATATAAACAATGAAAATTCAAATTAAAATGAAAAAGCAGGCATAATGAAAGAGAAAGAAAAGAAACTTTTTTTTTTTTTTTTTTTTTTGAGACAGGGTCTCACTATGTAGTTCAGGCTGCCTTTGAATTCACTTATGAAGCCCAGGCTTGCCTCTAACTCACAGTGATCCTCTTGCCTCTGCCTCCCAGTGCTGGGATTACAGGCATATGCCACCATGCCCAGAAGGAAAAGAAGTTCTCTATCTATGCAAAGAAATAAAATAATACTACCAACTAACAGGCAGTGTTTCTTATATGCCTAAAGTCGTTTCATGTATTTGGTATGTATTAACTCACTTAATCCTCATGGCAAGTAGCTACTATTGTTTGGGTTGGTAAGTGTCTCCCAAAGGTCCATGCATTAAAAGTTTGATCACAGGACTGTGGTACTTTTGGGAAGTGGCAAAATTTTAGGAGGTGGGACCTATTGGAAGAAAACTAGGATATCAGGGGAATGCCTTGAAAGAAACACTGCTCCCACTGCTCCTCTTTTCTCTTCCCTTACCTGTCCTAGCTGCAAAGACATGAGCAGTTTCTTTTGCCATGCTCTCCCACCACAATGGGCTGCCTTGCCACAAGGCCAAAAGCCACAGGACAACCAACCATGGACTGAAATCGCCAAAAGTGTGAACCAAAATAAATCCTTCTTCTTAAATTGATCAGCTCAGCTTAATATCCTCAAAGGGACAGTTGACTAATTTAATAATTATAATTACCCTTTTTTACATAAAAGAAAACACAGGACAAGAAAAATGTTAAAAATCATGCAAGTAACAATAGAGCTAGATGTTGAAATGCAGCATTGTGACCCGAGTTCATGCTCTCAATACATTCCTAGGAAAAATCCCCATTTCTAAGCAACCTTCTATTCTCTTTCATGTGAGTACATGAAATCAAATGATTAATGCAATGTATCACTTCAGGGCCCTGTTTAATATGTGTGACAGCTTGGGTTCAATGCCTAGCACTAGAAAGAAAAGAAAAAAAGAAAAGTAAAGAAAGGGAAAGGAAGGAAGGAGGAAGGAAGGAAGGAAGGAAGGATGAAAGGAAGAAAGAAAGAAAGAAAGAAAGAAAGAAAGAAAGAAAGAAAGAAAGAAAGAAAGAAAACAATTGTTATAAACTGTATCACTTTGACTTGGACACATTCAGGAAATATACCTAAGAAAGGAACAAATAAGCAATGACACCAGGATGTGGTTTCCAGTAGAGGCACAAAAGAAAAAGGAACAGAGCTAAATAGAGTTTTAAGTACACACCCAGGTGAATAGACAGAAGGCTAAAGATCTCGCTCATTCCCCAGGAACTGCCAGTTGTTAATTTTTTTAAAGAAAGTAGTACAAAAAATAGCAAAATACAAACAAAACTAAGCAAGGACATTAAAAAATGATACAGGGTTTCAAAACAAATGATAGGGATTAACAGTGGTTGTTATAGTACATATTCAAAGCACTGCCATTTATTTAGATGAAATTTTGCTTTAGTTGAAGAGAGTATGAAGTGTCTACTGTCACCAGTAATAACTGACAAATTGCTTGGATTTTGAACTAAACATATAAGAGTATGACTAACAGGACTGGTAAACACTTCATCTGTTGACAAGCATTTTTGCTGGTGTGAAGGACAACTGTGGAAGTGTTTAACATCAGTCTTTCCAACCAAGTGGACAAAGTTCACAAATGGAGAGAGATTTGAAACTAAAGGAAAACAAATAGTAATTTATGTACCTCAGAAAAGGAAGGTAGAACTTATTTCATGAAAAAAACTGCCAGGCTGAGTGGGGCGGAGCAAAGTGATATTCAAGGCCTGCCTGGGCTACATAGTGAGTTGAAGGCCATCCTGAGCTACACAGCAAGACCCTCTCTGAAAAAGATGAGGGAGGGCAAGAAGCCATTCAGATGGTATGGAAAAAGGCAAAGAAAGCTACATACAAATAAGCACAAGGACGGACTGATGGACAGACGGCCAGAAGGAAGGAAGGAAGGAAGGAAGAAAAGAAGGAAGGAAAAAGGAAGAAATTGTCAAGTAAGCAGACTCAGAACATCCAAGAAGGAGAAATGAGGGAAGATAGCAAAAGAAATGTTAGCATCATCTTTGCCCTACTTTGCAATCATCTCCTAACTGGTTTCCCTCAATTGTCCTTTTTTGTCCCTCTAAAGTTTTCCCCAAGGGGTAGCATACTATCCTTTTTCATTATCCAAACATCCTGTGCTTCTATTTGATTCTCTCTGCCTAAAAAGTCTCCTTACTTTCCTAATAAAATACCCCTATTAGATCAAATTTTCATTATTAGAAATAAGTCTCCTTTTTCCGGATGAAAGTTGTAATTTTACAAACTGTTATTTCATTATTGACTCTCCTCACCACGCTGGAGACTCCGTGGAAGAACCATGCTTTCTTTTCCTTGTGCCGTGTACTGCAGTGCTTCTCAGCACAGTGCTTACAACACAACATATGCTCAATAAATGTTGAATGAATGTACAAAGAAAACCTGCCAAAACAGTCTATCACCAGAACACGGGTATGAGACAACAGTAAGTGAAAAGATATAAAAAAAAATACACAAAAGTGCAAAAAGAAAAAAAAAGTGCAACACAGGCCAAGGCCCAATGAAACGCATACAATCTTAGTTGGGTGTGGTGCTGCACACATGTAATACCAGAACTCTGAAAGGCTGAGGCAGTAAAATTACAAAATTAAGCACAGGCTGAACAATTCAGAGACTTAGCAACCTGCCTCAAAAAAGATTAGAAATGTAGCTTACTGTGAAGGTCCTAGGATCAACCCTCAGTACTGAACAAAAATGCAATTTGAGTTGTACAAACAAACTAATGTGCAACATTACAATAGTAGCCAGTAATTGTCCTTTTCTCTAGATGAAGCATAAAAAGGAATTAAAATTAGAATTTCATTTAGTAGAGTAAAAGATATACACATATTTTAGAACAAAGATGTGAAACAGGAATCTCAGAACATCTACAACCAAGGAGCGCTAACTTCTCATTTCTCTAACAGTGCACCCCTTCAGTAAATGGCACCATCTCCCAATACCAGTAGCCCAAACCCTGAGTCACCTTTGAGTCCTGCCTGACTCTGATCCTCACAATACAATCTGTCAACAGGTCCTCTCGGCTCTCCGTGCAAACGTCATCTATGTATCCACTTCTCTTCCCCACTGTCCACCGTCACCTTCCTAATCCAAGCCGCTCTCACTTTCTCAACTGCTACACTACTTTCCTACTTACTGTCATCTCCCTACTTCTACCCTTGCTCTTCTCCAACAAATTGCATGTGGAGTTTATTCTACACAGAGCAGCAGCAGTAGTGATGCTTTTACAAGATACATCATGACACCCCATTGCCTCAACTCTTTTATGATTTCCTACTGTCTAGAATGAGGTAAAAATGCACAATCCTCCCTACAAACAGA
>PVLD010034933.1:0-12237 GCA_004027595.1 Dinomys branickii | reverse complement strand
AAGCATTGTTATCTGTCAAAACCCATGTATATTAATCTTCCCAAAGAGGGAAACAAAAAATATCTAAAACTTATTTAATGACATAACAGTGATATCAACTTTGTAGTTGCAGGCCAACTCTTTCAGTATCATATTCAAAGAAATGTGCTCAGTTTAGCTTTAGCAACTCTTACATGTTTACCTTATTACAAAACCAAAATAATGTTTTAGTTTAGACTGGATGCATGTCAAAGCTAGGCCAGCTACCTGAGCATGTGCTTGAATAGCACATTTGCATAGGGTGCCAATAACTTGTAAAAACAGCTCACAGCAAAGAGAATCTTCACAATTCACTTCTGGAGGCACAGATTTTACTGAATATGTTTTCTAAGCAAGACTTCAAAACAGTATTTTCCTTTAAAAAAAATAATGTCTAAAACTCTGCAGATACCTTTGGAAGATCTGCAAATTTAACTGTGCTACCACACGGGCAGAAAAACAAAGTAATACAACAAAATAAAAACTAACCACTTCTTTAAAAAGGAACCAAACCTTTGGTATTTCACGTAATGATGTCAGTTAGGGCCCTTTATGGGAGGGTTATCATTCTATCTTACAAATGGGAAGCAGGGGCTCAGAGAAGCTAAATTTGTATGATGTCATAAAGCTACTAAGGAGTTTTAAAAGTAAAATCTCGAGCTTTCTCTACTGTATGACACTGTACTCTCTTCTTTTTTTGTATTTCTTTACCTTCTATTCTCACTCTTTCTTGTGAAGTATTATTCTACTCTTTACTCAGTGAAGTAACTTCCACCTCCAGTGCTACTATTCTGGTAGTTATTTATCTAGAAAAATGCAATATGTGAACTTTCCTGCAATAACAAAGAAATGGAGCTAAGGTTGCTACGAGCAGTAGTGGGCATCTCAATATCAATAAGGAATCTAACAGGTTAATTTAAGCCAACCACACACAGCTGAAAATGAAGGTCTGATAAAATGAGTATCTTAATAACTTTAAGCTCCGGATAGAAAAACAATCATAAAAGCAAATATATGCTAACCATGAGAATGTAGAGTTTTATAATCATTACATTTTGTTTGGCCAATGTTAAAGAAAACTATTATATATTAAATCCAATGCAATATTAGAAGACTACCATGCTTATGAGCTAAGAGCTATGCTAACTATGGAGTGGTCCTCATGGCTATACTATGACATATGCAGAGTGTTGGGAGAAATTCTGTTGCATTAGGCCAACTGACTGTGGACAGTTGCTGAATACTTCATTTATCCATTTGAAAATGGAAATCGAAGCAAAAAGAGAATTAATAAAATATTGCCAAAGACTGTTTTTTGTTTGTTTTGGGACCAGGAATCAAACTCAGGACCTTGAGCTTGCCAGGCAGGCACTTATGCCATTGAGCTATCTCCCTGGCCCTAGTGTTTTGTTTTGTTTTAATTTTGTACTTGTGATAGTATGTGTGAAAGAAAAATGAATTCTTAGTTCAAAAAGAGATCTCATCTAGTTCAGGGTATTCCTAACTTGCCTACTGGTAAAACTCAGTATGTCACTGTAAAAGAGTCTGAGTTGCTCTCGTAGAGCTTTGAATTTACTGTACTTGACAAGATAATAGAACCTCGGGGTGGGGATATAGCTCTGTGGAATAAGCGCCTGCCTGGCAAGTGCGAGGTCCTCTGCTTGATCCCCACCTTAAAAAAAAAGCAAGATAATAGAGCCTGGAGACTATAGTGAGACAGCTACACAGGGGACAATATCAAATTTTGGACTTAGATTGCCTGGGGTCAAATTCGAGTTTCACACATACTTCTTATTCTCTGTGCCTTAGCTTCTTGAACTGTAAAAAGGGGGCATTTATAGTGCTATGTTATGAAGATTACATATAACATAAAATGGTAGATTTAGTGCATGGCAGGCAATGTTCAATAAATGATATTATTAGAGCATGAAAGGTCAAATCCTTAAATTGTTAAAATAATTACACAATTACTAAATTGAAGTTTTCAAGTGAAAGGAGGAAAATCTCAGTTTTCTCACAAAAGCTGAAATGTATGAATCTCAATATATCAAATGTTGAACTTGAAAAAAAAACATTAAATAAATGTCAAATAAAGTAACACAGTTAACATACTAAAAAAAAAAAAAAGGAAGAAAGAAAGAGGTTATTTAAAATATGTTTAGCCTAGATTCCTTTAGGGATTTTCAACGTCAGCACTACTGGTATTCTGGGCTGGATAATTTTTGTTGTGAAAAGTTGTCCTGTGTACTGCAGAATGAGTTTGGTACCTTCTCTAATCTCTACAAAAATACTAGTAGCAATCCTCTCATTCAAGTCATAATGTTATCATATGTCCCCCTGGAGGAAACAAAATGCCTGTATTTAAGAACCACTACACTAGGTCCACAAATAATAACTTTCTAAGGGGGATATAAAAAACAGGTAATAACAGTTACCATTTATTGAGTGCTTATCTTATGCTAAGATACACATAGAAATCATAAAAGTTACATTAGACATAATTATTATCCCAATTTTTTCAGAAGAGGAAGCAAAAAGTAATAGGTTTAGTAATTTGTCCACAGTTCCCCAGTCAGTAAATGGAAAAGCCAAGATATGAAGTTGACTGGATTCCAGACCACTACCCTGTGCTGCCCTTCCTATAATATTTTATTAGGATATGAAATAGTACATACTCTAAGATTTAGGAAAATAAATAAGGAAAGGCAAATAATAAATACAGAGTGGCTATACATATACAAAAGACACACTGGATGTACACGAAACAGTAATAATACTATACATATAAGACCAGTGCCATACAGTATGGTCAACAAATGACAGAATAATATAAGAAATTAACTTTCTGGGGAGTGCTTTTCAATAGAGTTGGTACTGTTGAAATTTTATAAATTAAATTACTGGTTTATATGTCATTAGTAACTTTAGGATGTATAATTATTTGACAGATTACTGGGAGACAGACAAGAGAATGTGTATTCTGACAATTAACTTTTAGTTTCTCTACATACTGTATATGTTCCTCTTAAACTCAAATGTCTTACAAAAAACTTTTCAGAGGAAAATGCAGTCCTTGGCATTGTGTTTTAGACATGTTTACTGAACTACTTATCACAGAGATTTACATGGAACTAATAAAGTTTTTAGTTTAGAAACTGGAGTTTCCAACGTACTGGAAACACTTTACCACTCCAGTAACTAGCTAAGAGTCCAACATGATTGCAACAATTTATACCATGTCTGCTAGAGTTGGTTTTACCTATCTTTAAACACTTTTTTTTTTTTTTTGGCGGTACTGGGGATCGAACTCAGGACCCTGCGCTTGCTAGGCAAGCGCTTATTCCACTGAGCTATATCCCCAGCCCAGTTTTACCTATCTTTGAGATTAAACTATCCAATAGTACCTAGACTATCCTGAAAGCTTGTTATCTACAGGGAATTCTTATCAATATCAATATTTGCCAGAACTTATTTGCTACACTAACATTCTGACTCCTTTGAAGGATCCTGTTAAAAGAACACTTTAATGATAAAAGTTAAGCAACATGAGTCTTACAAAAGTTAAAATGCCTCAGTGCTGTATAAGGAGAAAATGTAGACCAAAGTAATATATCTCAAATATCTGAAAATAGGAATCTTGCACTTGCAAAAAATAAGGGCTTAACACGCTATCAACTTGTTTTAAAAATACACCATAGGGTAAAAACTGTATGCTTTGACAGCAATGGATTAAAAAATTAGTGTGGTAGTAATATGTTACACATAAATTTTACATATTTTTAAAAAGAAAATGGTATCTTAATATGGAAAAACTGTCATAGTCAAATGAATTAAAGAAAGTGACCAGTAGCCTTAACTTGTAAGTCTTCCTTAATTCATTTCTTTGTAGGTACTATACCTGGGGGAGGGGCTGCCTTCTAGAAAGTTAGTAGGTTAGAAGTTAGTAGGTCACAACAGACATACCACCATTTCCCATTATTGAATAATTTGTAGTACATTTGCAGTACATAATGATTACATTCACCATGAGGAGCTGGTACATGTATATAACATCTCTTAATTCTTTTTACATACTCTCCCCTCCTTCTCTTGGTTCCCTTTCCATTTGCAAAAAGATCTATCTCCCTGTTCCTTATTATCTATCTTTTATTTTGCTCTTTATTTATACCTTGAGTTTCTCATATAAGAGAAACCAGAAAAAAAAAAAAAAAAAAAAAGAGAAACCATGGGCTATCTAAGCCTGTGTGTTTGATTTACTTTACTTAACATTATGGTCTTCAGTTGCTATTCTACTTTAAAAATAAACTAAGGTTCAGAAAACTCAGCAGATAACACCTAAACAGTAATTACCTGTAAGCCTGCTAAGAGCTATGTACATACACCTCAGACTCTCCCTAAGCCACTAGAACCATACACCTATCTCTGCTTAACAGAAATTTTTCCTTATAGGAAGAATTTAAGGTCTGGATAAGGCCAGACAAGTTGGTAATCATCATTATCTACACATAATCCACTTCCTTTTGTCTTCCTTTACCCCTTAATTTGATTAACAAGCATAAAAGTGACACTTTATGGTTCAAACCAAAGTCTAACAATAAAGATTTCTCTCTTACCTCCAATCACCAAACGCAGTTTATTTTACCTTCTAACCTTTGTTTCTCTATATCTTGTCTCAGTTATAGCAATTACCTTCCAATTCATTCCTCTAAAATAAATCATCTGCCTACCATTTAATGCTTATCTTTCTGCCAAGCCATCTGGCATGTAAATTTGATCATTATTAAAAATACTAAAAATTCTAAAGGATTCTCATTAGCAGCTGCTGCCAATGTGAAGTCTATCTGAAATTTTTAGCAACAAAAAATTCATAATCTTCAACTAATATGAAAGCTTAAACCAGACAAAGATACTTAAAACCACAAGTTTGGTCTACAGAAAGAGAAACTATATATAGGGTATGCAGAAAAAGTTTATGTTCATTTAAACAGTTAAATTTTAAAAAGAAAGTCATACACTGAGCTCCCACTAAAATTTCCCTAAGTAGTTAGGCCATGAATTTTTTAAGTCAAGTTCACTCAATTATGAAATGAAAGTAGTAATCAAGATAATGAATATTCTTTTGACTCCTACCAATGCAGCAGGTATTTGGAAGATCATAGAGTAGGAAGATTAGTGTATTTTAGTAAAATGGTAAGGATGTAGCAACTGGAAGATATACTAAATGATTTACTCAAATAAAAGACCATAGAACTGCAGGGCCCTTAAGGACCCAACTGGAACATGCAGAGAAAAAAACAAAAGTAATGTTGACTTGTTTAAAGAACAGGTAATTCATTCTCAAAATGATAATCAGTTAGTAGGTCACAATAGGAGATACTACCATTTCCCATTATTAAATCTTCCACTACATATATAGGTTTATAAGTCTTAATTATAATTACGCAAATTTTTCATAAACTAATGTGTTGAAACTTGACCTGGAGCTTTTCATAGGTTTACTTAACACATTACACTATATGTTTTACTGTATAAATATCAATGTGTTTGATTCCAGGACACTGTACCAGACCCTGCCAGGAGGATAAAATATATTATAAAAGCATTGTATTATCTTTCTGTATCTAAAAAGTTACAAAATCCCAAACACATTGGATAACAGATCATGCAACTGTTGATGAGGTCTTTTCTGAATCCTCCTTTCTCTCAGAAGTGTCTTTCCCTGTCAAGGCACATCATTTCTTGCCAATAGCTCCATCGTTGAAGATAACATGTTTTAATGGTTTGGCTGGTTCTACATTTATTTTGAGTAGTCTAAGTAATCAAATTCTTTTCATCTAGCATAATACTTGTGCACCAGCTCAGTCCATAATAAAGACTTACTAAATGAGACAATTAAAAAAACTGGGTAGAACTCCATGAGATACAAGGTAAACTTTGCTTATATTCTTTCCGGTTGGGCTGGCTTACCTACAAATCACACATCACAGATTCACAGTACATAAGAACTAAGAACTATTGAGGGAGAGAGTTAAGGAAAAAGACTATGCTTGTATATGTTCTCCCTTCCACTTTTCATGTTTTGCTGAAATGGTTATTTTTTCTTTTAAGATATCCTGTAATTCATATGCTCGACATATACAATCAATGGTTCATTAAAAGGTAATTTAAAGGGGAAAAAAGGGGAGGTATACAAATTGCAATCCACATTAAAGATGGCTGAAAATACCAATTACAGTGGTACCTCAGTTCACAAAAGTAGTTTGCTTCATGATTCTGTAAAACATGGCCATGTTTGTGTTCATACAGGAAAGATGGCCTTGGTCATGTTCATCAACTAATGCAAAGTTTGCAAACAAGAACGAATTTTGCCAAACAAACTTCTCAAACAAAAGCATTCATTAACCAAGATACCACTGTAGAGTGGTAAGACTAAACAGACAATTTAAGTGTACATCTAAAGGCAACAGTGGGAAAAATGGTTGACAAGGTAAACTGGGGTCAGATTTGAGGTACTTCACATGCTAAGCTTAAAAAATACAGATTTTAAAAGAAAATTTAAATTTGTGCCTTTGAATGTTTAGAATAACTGCTGGTAAACTCAGCAAGAAATATTCCATACTGACAGTGGAAGGCCATACTGCTGTGGACATGGAGTAAATAGCACATGAAGAAAGACTGAAAGCAGAAGAAAGGAGTAGCAAGGGAGAACTGTTTTGTATAGAAAAATTCTGGTTGTGGAAAAAGACTCCTTCTCCATTTCTTTAACAATACACTCTACATGCACTCCTCTGAATGTTACCTAGCTAGCCTATTTCCTGTTTGAAGGTAGTTCGGCCCCCACTCTTTCCTTCCTCTTCCTCCCATGGCAACCACAAACTGTAGGCAGAGAACTCATCAGTCAGCTTCTCCTCAACAGCTTCATTTATTTGTTGTTGTTGTTGTTATTCTTCTTTTTATTTCATGGGAAAAAGGTAAAACAAAATTTTGTAACAAAATAATAGGAGAGTAACAACAGTTAATACACTGCATGCTGTTGTCTTTAAAGTGGTTGTTTGGGGTACAAGATATGGGCACAAAAATTTCTACCAACATTAGCACAAACCTTCCTTTTCAATGAACTAAGAGACACTAATAGTATAATTGACTTGCATTTTTGTTTGATTTTGAGACAGGGTCTCACTATGCACTTCAGGCTGACATTGGATTCACTATGTAGCCCAGGCTGGCCTCGAACTTGCAGCAATCCTCTTGAGTGCTGGGATTATAGATATACACCAGCATGTTTTATTGACTTCTCATACTTGTACCAAAATGAAGTCATGTACCATAGATTTATCCAAATGTTTTCACATAAGACAAATATGGTTTTGAATCCTAACTCTACCTGCAACCAACTGAATGACCTTGTGATGCTGTGAAGAATAACTGTGATATAGTATAGGAAGCACCATACTCAGTACTTGGCTAAGTATCAAGCTCAATTAATTAACTAGCATCATTACTGCACCATCTATAAGCCAGATTTAAAAACCCAAAAGATCTGTGATTCATTCTATTCTCCTAGGAAGAAAAAGTTACTACGTTCACTTAACAGCTAGAAAGATCATTTTGAAATCAAAATTAGATCATAAAGTTAACAATCTCACCAAGTGCTCTCCAATAGAATAAGTCTTTCAGCTCAGAATATAAAGCATGGTCTGCTTCTAGCCAACACTTAACAACTCTACCCTGTTTTACTGTTCATCACACACTTGTCTCAAACCCAAACGCACATTGTTATCAACATATATGCAGCAGAGTTGTATATGTCTTTAAGTTCATGCAAACACATGGTAGGGAAGGAGGTCAGAAGAGGGGGCCAAGGGAGTAGGTCCTAGGGAAAGAATAAGAGCAGGAGATCACCTGGAGTACACATTTGCTTTTCTTCTAGAGTCAGAGTTCCCCTGAACCTTTCAGAGTGTAAGCAGCTTACCACACTGAGTATGACTATAGTAGTCAAAGATCGGTGTTTGTCATACATGACTTTTCTACGAAGTCAACTATTTTGCCCCGTACTCAACTGAAGAAAAAGAGATTCTTTTTTATGGGGGGGCGGGGGGTCTTTTTGTGACAGGGTTTCACTATGCATTTCAGGCTGGCCTTGAATTTACTTTGTACCTCAGGTCAGCCACAAACTTGCAACGATCCTCCTGCCTCAGTCACTGAGTGCGAGGATTACAGGCTACAGGTGTGCGCCACCACATCCAGCAAGAGATTCATTCTTTCACTAAAGGAAAACTTGACTATGTTGACTTAAGAGGCATGATATGTATTTACACTATTATTTTGTGGATGAACTGAGGCAGTTTTCTGATTGTGCAAGAGTTTGCTTTTAAGCTGGCTTTACATTCTATTCCTTTCTCCTGTCCCTACCTGTGCATTTGCATACTTCATACAAAATACATTTCTCTCTAAAGCACACAATTTAAAAGTACTTCTTAGATTCTGTGGGCTGCAAAGACTCCAGAGGTTTTACCACAATACACTATTTCTTTCAATCTATATATTTATATGTACTACCAGAACCTATAACAGATACTTATAAATCCTCAGTGCCTAGCCCTAGTCTTGCATTCAGTCGGCAACATGTTAGCTGGCGAGAAGCACATTTTTAGCACTGGCTGAATGGCTGCATTTTAAAAAGGAAGCTTATAAAAGGAAGCCTAGGGGTCTGGACTTATGATTAACATTTTCAAATGGTATGATGACAAAGGAAACTTGCTAATTGTTGTGGTTTGTGTCCGCATGTCCCCCAAATCCTCATGCAGTTATGGGGTGGCTTTTAGAGTTTATGACTGATCCATGATCCAGTGCTGGGATTATGCATGTGAGAGCTATACTCGCCCTAAGGCAGATAGTTTGCTGGGATTATGGATTTGAGAGCTATACCTGCCCTAGGGTGGATAGTTTGTATATGTAAGGGAGAGAAAGAGCCCATTCCTCCCTTCTTGCGCTTGTTGCTTTGCTGTGTACCACTGCCATGAATTGTTCTCCTCTGCCATGTGCCACTGTGCCTGAGAACCAGCCAAATATGGACTGAAACCTCCAAATACTATAAGCTAAATAAACCTTTCCTTCCTTCATTTTGGGCATTGGGTATTTTGTCTCAGCAACGAGAAAAAAAGTAACCAAGACACTGATCATATCGTGATAATTCAGGCTGGGAGCAGAATTTGTAATATAATGAGGAATACAAGCAGAATTCAAATAATTACATATTTTGTAGTATCACATAAAAAAGAATGGATAAGTACGTAAGTGTATTTTAGTTTATGGATAAGTACATAAGTGTATTTTAGTTTTAAAAAGTATTGTGCAAGAAAAACTTTATCAACCGTAATTATAAGTGGAAAAACATCAAAATTATGCCTGTCTAATTTCAACACAGGAAAATTTTATACCAAATACAGGTGTTGATGCCTGACATTTCACAACATTAAGAGAGCAGTGACAAACTAGGAGTCTACAAGAATGACAGGTATGAGGGGGTGAGGTAAGGAATAGAAAAGATAACAGAAATAGGTACTGTTTAAACTGCATAACATCAAGGTAGAGGGAACAAAATTTTACCAATAGTCTCTCTGTGGTTCCTTTCTCCCTTACCCTACTACCTAATTTATGAGAAAGTTCTATGAACTTAGCAAGTCTATAGCTTGATATCTTTTTTCCACTTCACAGGCAAATCTCTGTCCAAGTTAGTCTGTACTATTTGCATTTGTCCTTTGTATATTTAACCCTGCCCCTTGGAATCTATTTCCTACAAAGCAACCAGATCCATTTTCTTAGGTTGAAATTGGAACTTATGCCTCTCCTGCTTAAAACCCTCTAATGATGATCTATAATGTTTAGAATAAATATATACAATTTATATTTATACCTATGTTCTAAAAGTCCATGTACAATCACCAATCCTGCTCACTTTGTTGCGCTTATCAGTACCACTCTTTTCTCGTTCTGCTATAGTCACACTGACCTTTTTATTCCATCGCCATGTTCAAATTGTTCCTAATTCAGCCTTCACTTGTCCTCTACATCTTAAATGGTCTACCTGTAGACCTCTGCATGGTTCACTTTATCTCACTATTCAGGGCTAAGCACGAAACTCTCTTAGATTCTTTCCCTCACCATGTTATGCAACGTAGTAGTCTTATTTCCTCCCACGCAAGGACTATTCTACTTTACTTTACTTGTACCCAGACCTCTGGCTTTGGCGGGGTCTCTTTTTGTCTTGCTCCACTAGAATTTAAGTTCCTTGAAGACACAGATCCCATGTTGTATAATGCTGTGTCCTTCAGTGCCTACAGTGGTGTCTGGCATAGAGTGAGTTCTCAAACAATTGTTGAATGGGATTTATTTTATAATAATCCCAATATATTGAAGGAATTAGGATCAAACAGTGGGTAGAATTTAGGCCAATGTGTAGAATTTCTAAGAATTATAGTGAAATGAAGAGAATATTCAAGAAGTTATTGCTAACCACAATTATAGGTGCTATCAACAGCGTTACTGTATTAAGTAGGAGCTTTCACTAAATGCCACTTATCATCTCTAATTATAAAATCTGATCTATCCAAAATATAATTAATCATTTTCAACTTATAGCTATCAGATAAATGGCTTTTATATTATACCATTCTCTTTATCTTTAGATCTGAATTAGCATTTAACTTTATGTTTACTGCCAACTTACTAAACATCTTCACTGACTTTAGGTGACCTTTTTTCTCAAAGTAACACAGAATTTACTATTCTGAGATATAACAGAATAAACAGCCACACACACCCCACTGCCAATCACATATATATATATATATATATATATATATATATATATATATATATATGAGATACAGAATGGTAACTAAGATTTAGTGTTTTAAGGGATTCGTACATTATTTGCTATGACTTGGTTTTTGTTCCTTTTTGTCACCCTGTCCCTACCCCTTCTGCCTAGGACTAGATGATATAGTACAAAAAAGTGTAAGATATTCCACAACCATGTTACCACACCCACACAATTTTTACTTGAATAAAACTTTGGCCTTATGTCTAAAATCATTTTAATAAACCAGGATTACTTCCAAAAGATAGTACTTTGAAAATGCAGGTTGACCAAATTAATATACCTGGAGGAGAAATACCTAACCTTAGTAAACACTATATAAAGATTAAAGTAAATTTATCAATGAGTATAAAACAGCATGCTCCAAAATGAGTTTGTGAGGAGATCAAGTCTTGAAGACACTGGTCAAATAACTGGAAAATACTGTGTAACTTCTTTTCCATTTGCAAAATACACCAACAAATACAGAATCTAAAGTATTATAAACAATAAAATTTAAAAATAAAGGCCCTGTTTGACTTTATTTAATCCATTATTTCCCATATTTCTTTGACCAGAATTTTCTACCTTTAGAGGGCAATAGTATAAAACACAATTTAGGGAAATACTGCTATACAACAGTATAGTTTGCAAATTTTTTACCTTTAAATAGCTTTATAGAAACTGTGACAACAAATAAGTTTCTTCATATGAATTCATAAGCAAGGCACTAGATATGAATTTATATAATTATATTAAGTGTTCAAAGTGTCTAAGAGACAATTGTAAGATGGATAACTTAAACAGTAAAATAAACATTTTAGTTAAATTCCTGTATTAACTGTTAATTTCTCTGCAACAGTAATTATTTTATGATGTTATTTTTCTCTCAGTTAATAAAAAAAGACTTTCAATATTAATATTAAAGTTCTCCTGAGGAATCTGGTGGTTCAGAGAAGAAATGAGAACCACTGGAATGTGAATCTAATGGTTTAAAAACATTCATGTCTTTGTTGCTTTCCATAACATAGTGGGCTCTTTAGAAGGGAAAAATTTTGTTTTGTTTTGTTTTGATTTTTTGAGACAGACTCTGACTACATAGCCCTGGCTGGCCTCAAACTTATTGTGATCCTTGTGCCTCAGCCTCCCAAGTACTGGGATTATAAGTGTGTGCCACTATGCCTAGCAGGGAAAAGTATTTTTAACATGTTGATTTTCATATTACATTTTGCTAGACTTCTGGATCATTTTGTTCTAATGTCAACATAATTCTATAGAGGAAAAAGTATTTAGCATTTAATATTCCTCAAGAAAGAGAGGGACTACAGCAGTTTCAGAAAGCACTTACTTGATCATTT
>PVLD010034932.1:0-12239 GCA_004027595.1 Dinomys branickii | reverse complement strand
TCTGTGACATTTGCAGGGCCATGTGGCTGGCAGATACCACATGGGCAGAGTCTGGCAGCATTTGGTATGGCAGTGGGAGTAGTGCCAGTGCTCTGTGTCTCTTCTCCACTGCAAAATCACCCCAGTTACAGCTGCTGTGTGCCCAGCGTATGTGCAAGTCGCTATACTGAACCAAGTCTTTGTTTCTGTCTGTCCCTCAATCACTGCCCTCCATCCATAATGTTAAGTGAAGTAAATTAGATGCTTAAATATCACAGTTTCTCTTATATGAGAAACCTGCAGTATAAGAGTAAAAGACAGGCAACAGGAGATAGGTCTTTCACCAAAAAGATGAGGGCTAAGGAAGGGAAGGAGAGGGGGACGAAAGAAGAATTCAGATGTGTTTGTATATGTATCAGCTCCCCGCAAGGAGTGTAATTATTATGTACTGAAGACATACCAAGAATAAAAATTTAATTAAAAAAATCACTGCCCTCCAATTTATTTTCTGGCCAGATCCTTCCATAGTGCCCTAATCTGAGGGTCTCCCTCCTGCACACATCTTGGGCATTGGGCTCGGTCTCCCAGTGGGGAGAGAGTTAGGACATGTGGGCCTTTGGCAGTAAATGCTTGGCTAAACACAGATAAGTACCACACAGCCACCTGTTTTAATATGCTGCTTCTCTCAGGAAGTTACTCTCCCATATAGTCACCAGAACCAAGCTATAAGCAACTCCAAGATTGAGAAGCAATCCTACCTTTTTCTCTAAAACTATGCCTAGGTTTTTTGTTGGCCCCTGTTTTTGACTACCTGCAGATCATAGCAACTGTCCTCCATCCTCAAGCATCCTGTGAGTACTGCTGGCTCTAACTCACCATGATGGATCTCCCAAATGATTGAATATATGTAAAGTGCTAGGACATTTTATGATACGTAGTAAATGTTACATAAACACCACTATTACTTGAACCAAAAATACCGTTTTTTCATTACTAGATATTAAACCCAAGGCCTTCACATTAAGTACTTTCCTAGGCATTTTTCTTTTTCTTTTTTGAGATAAGAGTCTTTCTAAGCTCCCTAAGCTGACCTCAAGCTTGCAATTCCCCAGCTTTAGCCTGCCAGATTGGTGAGTTGTCTACAATATCTTGTTGAGTCAACCAAAATATCTTTTTTTTGGTCTTTCTGAGACAGAGTCTCTCCATGCAGTTCAGGCTGGCCTTGAGCTCACTTTGTAGCCCAGGCTGGTCTCAAACTCGCAACAATTCTACGTCAGCCTCCCAAGTGCTGTGATTACAGGCATGTGCCACCATGTCCAGCCCAAACCAAAATATCTTGTGTGACAAGTAGAATGGACATTGATCATCTTAATTTCATGCTTTAAACTTAGCATGGAATGATATTCAGGGTTCTTCATGATCTATTTATCATTATTTAGCTTCATTTCACTCCATTTTTCTTAGCTTTTCAGTTCAGTTAACATTTTAAAGTGCCTAGTCTGTGCTAAGCATACTGTGTCTAGTACTATGAAACAATAGGATTCACCAGGCATGGTGGCACACACCTGTAATCCCAGCACTCAGGAGGCTGAGGCAGGAGGATTGAAGTGAGTTTGAGGCCAGCCTGGGCTACATAGTGAGTTCAAGGCCAGCCTTAACTAAATAGTGAGAGCCTGTCTCAAAACAAAACAAAAGAATTCATTCAGCCAATGTGCACTAGGCTCCTACTATGTGCTAGGTAGAGTTCAAGATTGTTAGGGTGCATTGGAGAATAAAAACAGATTTCTGACCTTATGAAACTTATATTCTAATGGGAAAGATAGACAGTAAACAAGAAAAACAAAATGTTTAGTATTTTGGGTGGTATAGTAAATGCTGTGGAGCAAAGTTAAGTAGGGAAGTAAGATAAAGAGTGTTTCCAGGCGTGGTGGCACGTGCGTGTAATCTCAGCACTCGGGAGGCTGAGGCAGGAAGACGCTTGCGAGTTTGAGACCAGCCTGTGCTACAAAGTGAGCGCAAGGCCAGCCTGAACTACATAGCAAGACCCTGTCTCAAAAAGACATAAAAAAAGGAGTGTTGAGATCAAGGTTACAAAACATGGCACGCTACCCTCTAAGAGCTCATATTCTTAATAGTGGAGACAAGTAAGACAATGTAGTCTAATAAGACCCTAGAATCTTTTTTCTGGCCCTTGTCATAGGCTAAGAGACAGAACCCATAAAAGTGACAGCACCAGAATTTGCACAGCAAACACTCAAACCCTTGCTCTCTCTGTACCATATAAGAAATGAGGAAGGTTGTAGCAAAGCTGGCAGACTGGGAGCCCATCGGTCATTTAGGACACCTGCACACATTTCTTTCATGAATTTTTTGACTTTTTTTTTGCTTTGTTCTTTTTGTTGACAACTTTTTAAAAATGTAAAATGTTGCAAAAATATGTGAGTTTGCAACTACTCTTAAAATTCCAGACCCTCTGGCAACACTGGCTGTCTCCTTTAGTTAGTCACAAGGTCTTCATTTCTTGGCCTTTGTACCACTCCTTGATGTCTTCCTGACACAGTGACCCAGAGCCATTGGTCATTCATAAAAGACATCTTCTACAGTGGTTCCCGATTCCCCCTCCTGGAGTTCACACTGTAGTGTGATCCCTTCCCCAATCCCGTCTAGCATTTGGGCTGGAACAAGTAACATTTTCTCTAAGGAGCAGATTACAATGAAAGCAATGAGATGTCATTTCCCATATTAGATTATAAAAAAGCTATGACTTCCGTTTTGGTTGTCCTGCCTCTCTCTCTCTGCCCTCCCTTCCCTCCCTCCCCCCCATCCTCTCTCCCCTACCCCCCACTACTCTCTTGGCTGATCACTCTGATGAAGCAAGCTCCCATGTTGTGACCTGTCCTAGTAGAAAGGCCCACATGACAAGATACTTAAGGGCTGCCTCCAGCCACTAGCCAGGGAAGAACTGAGGCACTCAGCCCAGCAATCCACAAGGAACTGAATCCTGCCAACAACCATGATGTGAGTGCTTGGAAGTAGATCCGTCCCCAGTCAAGCCTTGAGATGACAGCAGCTGTGGCTGACAACTTCACTGCAGCATGCGAGAGACCCTGGGCCTCATAAACTATGAGTTATTTTATCTGTGTGTGTGTGTGTGTGTGTGTGTGTGTGTGTGTGTGTGTGTGTGTAAACTATGAGGCTCCTCGGGTCTTATTTTATCTGTGTGTGTGGGTATGTGTGTGTGTGTGTGTGTGTACACACACACGCATATGCTGGTGGTCAGACCCAGGATCTTGTGGATTGTAGGCAAGCACTGTATCGCTGGGCTACCCTCCCAGTGCTCATCACTCTGATTTAACAAGGCTTCTAGAAAGGGTATCTGGAAACAGTTCTTTAATTTCCATAAAACATCAGCCTTTTCTAAAATTCAAGTCAACTCTACAATTGTGGGAATACAATTCTTGGTCTCATTTGTTGGGAACCAACTCCCAACAAAGGAAAATCAGCTAGTTTATCTCTCATTTGTGCCACACTTGAGAATCACTGCAGCTTGTTATAACTTAGGTATTAAGAATTTTGATGGAACCTAACTTTTGTGGGCTTGAAGCCCATCACAGGTACAACAGAAATGTGTGCATTTTATGTACTGATAAAACTCCATTTCTACTGGATGTGGTGGTGCCTGTCTATAATCCCAACACTTGGGAAGCTGAGGCAGGAGGATTGCCACAAGTTTCAGGCCAGCCTGTGCTATGTAGTGAGTTCAAGGCCAGCTTGAACTACATAGCAAGACCCTGTCTCACAAAAGAACAACAAAAAACACCTCCCACTTTGCTCCCCCCTAGTGCTACAGGTGGAACCCAAGGCCTTGTGCATGCTAGGTATGTGCTTTGCCACTGAGCTATACCTTCAACCAGGTCTTAAAATTTTTAATATTAGTTGGTCAAAATAAATAAATACCATATGACTACAGATAGGGCTTGTGTAGAAGAATCACTGTTAGACTTAGGAAACTTCTATTTGAAGTAGACTTTCCAGGGATCTAAGCTTAGAGTTGTTACATCATCCTCAGGATTCATTTTGAACTTTTTTCAAAATGAATCAGGTCAGGAACTAGTGATTAATATTATGATTTGCACCAAAGTTGAATACTTTGCTCAGTGATTTATTAGGTGCATGTTATGGAAATCTGCCCTATTGTATGGAGGTTGATTGGCTTAGTTAAGGCACAGCACTCAAGATACTGAAAAAGATGACTTGTTTGGCATCTAGATGACATTCAGCACCCTTGTGAAGACTGAAACAAGATATTTGACTTGTTTGTTTGACTTTGCAACTCATCTAGATGCTTTGAATAAAAGCGAGGTTGTTCAAAAATACCTTCACAATTATGTGGTTGCACTTGTTCCTTCCTAACAAAATTACTCCTTTATAAAACTCCTTTGGCAAGAGGTATACTGGCTGATTTTCCTTTGCTGAAGTTGGTTTCCAAGAAATGAAACCAAGAATTATATTCCCCAAATCACAGAGTTGCCTTGAATTCTAGAAATGATTCTCTGATGTGTTTTATGGAAATTAATGAATTTTGTTAAGTTAGCCTTTCTGAATTAATGTTCCAGATTGAAGGAAGAGCTACAGTGGAGATGTTGAATTACTTTGCTATGGTACTAAAAGAGCATGATGCCATTGAGATACAAATATTTTAGGACTACTTACCTTAAATATAGAAACACTATGCAAAACGTTTGTGTTTAGAAATGTCTGCATTTATTTCTTTGGATTTTCAAGACAGAGTCTCACTATGTAGTTTATGCTGGCCTTGAACTATGTAGCCCAGCCTGGCCTGGAACTCATAGCAATCATCCTGCCTCAGCCTCCCCAGTGCTGAGATTATGGCAAGTGCTATGACACCAGGCTTATTCACTCTAACTCACCTGTTAGCTGCAGACCCAGTCAAGAGTGCTAGCAATGCAGTTGTTAGCATGTCATTTCTCTTGTGGAGCACAGCATGGTTGGGGGAGATGGAAATGGCTGCATTCCTGAAGAGCTGCTTTCCACCATGAAATGGAGTCAGAATAATTACTCCCACTGAAAGGATTTGACTCAACTCTGTACTGCACATTGTAACATAAAAATGTAAGACCTAACTGACCTCTTAGCGTATATAGGCATCAGGCTTCCTGTTCCAAGTTTAAGGAGAAAAAAGTACAAAAAGAAATGTAATCAAATTTGTCTATTTTTAAGCTTGTGTTCTCAATTTACTATGTAAACCCAAATATATTCTATGTATATATTGTTAACACCCTGTCAATATTTGGCTTAAAGATCACATTTCTGGAAGCTGCCTCCGTTCACTCATGTTAGCTACCCACTTTCTGTTAAGCTTTCTTAGCCTGTGGCTCAGACTCTTAGAAATTTCTCATCATTATCTTCTCTGCAATTTTTGTCATCTTTTGTGGGATAACCAAGAGCTCTCTTGGAGTCTTGCTCTCTACCTTTCATCAGCCCTGACTTTTTAACCCTTATGATTTACTTTGGGTGAAACAAGTGCCCATGCTGATGTCCGCTGGTCTCCTGGGCTCTAAGGACCCCCAGACAGTAGCAAGGAGCATAGGCTTCCTCTCTTCTGAGCAGAGTGAATTCTTTCAGAGCTACTTTTTCAGAGCTTGTGTAGTGGGTATTTTATAAAAATAATTCAAAAATCTTATAACTGGGTAGAAATTAACCACATCTCCATTTTACAGATGAAGAAGCTGAGTGACTTGCCCATGACTTACTCCCCAGTTTGAACATAGGTCCACTGGCTACGACAGCTCCAGCTATATTCACTGATTACAAAAATTAGTGTCAGAGTACAGTTTCCAGTCCACAGATGAGCCACAGCGGATTTTTAAAAACTCTTTAGTTTTTCCTAGGGTTCTTTCCCATGACAGAATGCTTTGCCTGCAGAAATGAGCTGGCCCCTAGTAGCCTAGGATTGATTAAGTATCCTAAAACTGAGTGCTTGCAAATTAAAATTAGCAATTTTGGGGGGTCTTTCTGAGACAGGATCTCACTATGCAGTTCAGGCTGGCCTTGAACTCACTTTGTAGCACAGACTGGTCTTGAACACAACTACCCTGTTGCCTCAGCCTCCTGAGTGCTGGGACTACAGGTGTGCACAACCATGCCTGGCTAAAATTAGCTTCTGACTAGTGTGTACTGAACACTGGATCAGTATTGTACTATCTCCAGCTTGATTGCTGCATTTCCTTGCAAAGGCCCAACCATGTATGTTCACATAATAATTTAAATCCCTGCAGTTGGGAGGCTACTGTATCAGTGTTCCCTTTAATTGGCTATGGCTTTGATGTTGTTCTTTTTATACATTATTCTTTAGGTTTGTGGTCATCAATTTCACCTCTTTGTAAAGGAGGAGAGGTTTAATTTGGCTCAGAGGAGCTTTCTCTGAATGGTTGTTGAATTCCACAGTGTGTAGTGATACATACCTGCATGGCCAGTAGTTTCAGACTGTCTATTCAGTAGTTAAGCTTCAAGGCACATAGGCCTTGCCATTGAAAGGTTTCTCATCAGTGTTTTTGTTGCTAAGGCAATCTTACACATACTCCCTCTCTTCCAGAATCTTCTTACAGGATGCTACTTCCTTGTCACTTGTGGTTTCTTTTTGACTATGTGAGAACAGATAGAGAAGGTGGACCACAGAACCTATGGTGAATCAGAGAGCAAGTGGATGTATTTAAGGTGGTAGATGATGGTAAAGCTTAATATACCAACAGAATATGGGCATGCTGAAGGAAGTCTAATATTCCTTCCTTCAGAAAACAGGATTGCCTCTGGTCTGATGTTATTTTGAATAACAAGCATTTACTGAACTCTTTCTGTGGTCAGGACAGAGTCCTGAAGACACAGATGGCTGTATCATAATTCTACCACTAATGGACTGACAACCTAGTTAGTAGTCTTTGTGCCCTGATGTTTATTGTTATTACTTGTGAATTGATCTGTGATTAGTGTAGGCCCAGTTTTCCAGCTGCCTTTATTTGAGAAACAACATATTTGATGGAGAAAGTATTATTTTCCAGTCAGGCCTCAGTGGGTTCCAATCCAAGTTCTGCCATATTGCTATCTGTGTGTTTTGGGCCAAGTTATTAACATTTTTCAACTTTCAGTTTTCTATGTTTAGAAAAATGATGGCTATAATACTCATTTCACAAGGCTTCAAGGATAAACGAGACGTTGTAAATCTAGCCTAGTTGTCATCTTAAAATACTCTATCAATTACTAAAATGTCAGCCTCACAAGAACAGGGACTTATATTCTCTCTCTTTTTGTCTTTCTCATGTACTCTGTACTGGCCTACATCCGCAGCCCTTCTTATTTTTTAATTTTGAGACAGGGTCTTGCTAGGTCACTAAGTTACATACTTAGGCTAGGCTTGCCCTCGTAATATTCTTGCCTTAGCCTCCTGAGTGCTGGGATTGCAGGCATGCAGCGCCACCCAGGGGGATGTTCTCTCTTGTGCACTGCTACATCCCCACACCTAGATCAGTGTCTGGTATGATAAATACTGGTTGCAAATCCGAACTGGGGCCTGGAGGTATAGCTCAATGGCAGAGTCCTTGTCTAGTGTGTGAAGGTCCTGGGTTCAGTCCCCAGCACAGTAAGTCCCAACTTAGAAACATTGAAGTTGCAGACCTTCACAGGTATGAACAGACCTCACATTACATACTTCAGTAGATGCAAACAAATCATAGAAGTAGCTGTGTAGTTGTACTGTACTGTACTGTACCACCTTTTTAAGATAACTATACACTTACAGTATTTTTATATGTTTGGGGTTTTTTTATGCTTTACATTGTATATTTGTGTTGAAGGTATATAAAATTCACTATGTTCAACTTAGGAACAAATCTGACTTACAAACATTCTCCTGGAATGGAACTTGTTTATAAGTCAGGGACTTACTGTATCTCAGAAACAAAAAAATGCATTCTTCTTGAAGTGAGTATCCTGTTGATCAGTATTGTTTATTTTTTTTTTTGTCATTTTGAAACAGGTTTCCATTATGCAGTTTAGGCTGGCCTTGAACTCACTGTGTAGCCCAGGCTGGCCTCGAAGTCACAGCAATCCTCCTGCCTCAGCCTCCTGAGTGCTGTGATTATAGTTGTGTGCCACCACACCCAACTCTTATTCTTTGTTTTTAATAGTAAATATTTTTCAAGTAAAAATGTTCTGAAAGCCAATATATAAAATATATAAAATGGGGATGAGCACAGGTTGAAGAGGAAGTAAGAACCCTGATCCTCTAATTATTTAGTCCAATTGGGGAAATCCTGTGTTATATATATTTTTTTTGAGGCAGGGTCTCACTGCTGTTCAGGCTGGCCTTGAGCTCACTTTGTAGCCCAGGCTGGCCTCGAACTCACAATTCTCTTCAGCCTCCTGAAGGCTGGCGTGCACCACCACGCCCGGCTATATACACTTGGAGATCACCATGCTATGTGCTCCTTACTGGGCAACTACCACATTATGGCCCTGTACTCCTGTCTAAATTGCCAGTGCCTACTACAAGGCGGCTGAAAACTTACTGTTGACTACATAAATACAAGAGGCAATGAGGGTTTTAAAGCATGAAAGTCACAGCTGGATTTATGTTCTACAAGGTAAATTATGTTTCTTTACTGTCAAGTGGCTCAAGAAAAAGAAAAAGGATCAGAGGGAACCAGATCCAGACAGGAGACGCAGCGGTTCGGGCAGTCCCCCACAACGGCTCACCCAGAGATTATGGTTAATGTCGAAACACAGGCAGTAGCAATGGGAAAGGAAAAAAGCAAAATGCAGTCTCACTTTGAGTTTAGGATAGAGCAGGTGTCAGTACACTTGGATAGAAGCACTATCCCCTCTAAACTGGACCTTTCTCCTGTCTGTGCCCACCACAGAACTTGGCAAGAATATTGAATATCCACCCTGGTTCCCTGTCCCTTACCCGAGCCTCTGCTAAGCGCACACCACACCTTTCCCAGTTCTGGACACTCCATCTCGCTGCCTGTCCCAAGGAGTCAGCTATTTACTCCTGCACCTGCTGGGCAGACGAGCCTCGCTTAAACCCCTCCTCAACCTCTGCCCAGTTTCCACTCAGGTCATCTCTCCTTTATTAAAACTCTTTATTTAAAAGAATTGAAAGAAGAATTTCAAAGAAATATTTCCATACTCATGTTCATAAAAGTATCATTCACAATAGCCAAGAGTTGAAAGCAGCCCATATGTCCATCAGTAAATGAAGAGATATTCAAACTGTGATACGAGCTCTCACTGGAGTATCATTCAGCCTTAAAAATGGAACAAATGAGCCGGACATGGTGATTTACACCTATAATCTCAGCACTGGGGGGGATGAAGCAAGGGCATCACAAGTTGGAGTCCAGCCTGGGCAACCTGGCAACATAGCAAGACCCTCTCAAAAATAAAGCGGGGTAGGGCATGGTGGTGTTCACCTGTCATCCCAGCACTCCGGAGGCTGAGGCAGGAGGATTGCTGTGAGTTCAAAGCCAGCCTGGGCTATAAAGTGAGTGCCAGGTCCGCCTGAATTGCATAGTATCTCAAAAAGACAAAAAAATTAAAAATAAAAAATTGCTGGAGGATGTAGCTCAGTGTGAAGGCCTTGGGTTCCATCTTTAGTATCACAAGAAACAGAATCAGAAAATAAGACATTTTATTATCTGCTACAACTTGGATACATCTAGAGCACATTATATATTATACTAAATGAAATAAGCCGGTCACAAAGGACAGACACAATAGGATTCCATTTTATGAGCTATATGAAGTAGTCAAATGCGTAGAAACAAAATAGAATGGTACATTTTTGTGGTTTTTAAAAATATGTAAAAAGAGGGGCCAGATAATTCACACAAGAATGGTTTAATGGTGATAACAGTTGAAACTGGATAAAGCTATCATGGAGGTTCATTAAAGCATGTTTTTTCTATGTTTAAAATTTTCTGTAATGAAAAATTCTTAATATGTAGTTAGTTTGTATTAACTGGTTTCTCATGGTTTTGACTGGCATCTCTCTAAAGACTAATGATGTTGAATATATCTTAATGTCTTTATTGACCAGCTTCACATTTTAACTCTAGGACTTTGGTCAGGTTCTTTGACTTGTGAGCCTTACTGTCTTAGGCACTGTCTTTAAAAGAAGGTACAGTAGCACCCCTTTATCCATGGTTTTGCTTTCTGTGGTTTCAGTTACCTGTGTTTACCTGTAGCCCAAAAATATTAAATAGAAAGCTCTAGAAATAATTCATACATTTAAAATAGCATGCTCTTTTCAGTAACATGATGAATTTTCACCCTGTCCTGCTTAGGCTGTGAGTCACCTCTTTATCCAGTGTGTCTATGCTCCCAGACTACCTGTATAGAAAAGTTTTGGGGGGGCAAGGGAGGAAGGGAAAAGAAAAAAGAAGATGAAAAAAGAAGGAAAAAATGAAAGCAAAGCTTTTGTAAATAGGGGGAAGGGGAGTTGAAGGGAAGGTAGGGGAATAGGAAAAAACATCAATTTATATCATGTACAGGTACGAATTCCCCATAATGAATGTGATTGTTATGTATACCTAAAATGTATCAATAAACTTAATAAAAAAAGAACTTAGTCTGGAAGTGCCAGTATATGGATAGCTTTGGTATTCTTCAAGTGTAGCAATAGAAAAATATACATGAAGGGTACTTAAGTGCCTGTCTCTGTTTCATAAAAAGAAAAAATTGTGCTCTGTAGGAAACTGTCTGGTACACTGGAAGTGCATATTCTGGATGTAGATCAGCCTGAGTTTGAATTCTCTCTACCATTCACTCATTATGCAATCTGAGGAACAATCAACCTCTTGCAGCCTTACTTTTCTCATTCTGAAATGGAAGTTTCTGACCTCTGCCTGTTGGAAATATACCATATGTGTACCCTGTGATGTAAGATATTCTGAGGCAGGGTAGATTTCTTTTCTTTGAGACATAAGTGTTGTAAAGCAAGAATTTTTAAAAAGCCACTGAATTAACTAGACATCTATTTTCCTTTCTTTTTTTTTTTTGGGTATGGGGAATCAAACTCAAGACCGAGTGCTTGGCAAACAAGGCTCTGTGCCACTGAGCTCTGTCCTCAGCCCTAGCTGTTTTCATGCCTACATTCTTTTAATCCTATGTACCTCACCGTGTCTATTCTAATGATGAACTTCTGTGGGTAGACTATGTGGCATATAGAACAGGTTAACAATAACTAATAGCTTTATTATTTTTCTAACAAAGGTCTCTTCTGTCACTATTTGAAACTTAAGTAATATGTATTGTATTCATTTTAGCATTCTGGTTTTTTTTTTTTTTTGAGACAGGGTGTTGCTATGTAGTTCAGGCTGGTATTGAACTTACTATGTAGCTCTGGCTGACCTCAAACTTGTGGGAATTACTCCTGCCAAAGCCTCCCAAGAGCTGGAATTACAGGCATGCATCAACATGTCTACCCAGTATTCTGGTTTTGAAGAGCCTCACATCAGGTCTCATGAAAAAAGTTAAACAAAAACAGCAAAAAATGAAGAAAAAAATCAACAAAAAACCCTAGACACCTGAGTGAACACATGCGCAGGAAATAGTTCTATGTTCAACAGTTGGGATCACATTAAAATTAAAAAGCTTTAATTTTTAAAGTGGTGCGTCAAAGGAAACCACTAACAGAGTGACGAGACAACCTACAGAATGGGAAAAAGGTTTTACCAGTCACTGTTCAGACAAAAGACTATCATTTACAATATATAAATAGCTTAAAAAAATCAGCCCCCCCAAATTTAAAGACTGAAAATGGGCATCTAAAGTAAATACTTCCCAGTATATGCGCATCTAAAATAGACATTTCTCAGATTAAGAGGTACAAACTGCAGATAAATATATTTTAAAAATGCTCAACATCACTGAGCATTCAAGAAAGGCAAATTGAAACAGCACTGAGATTCCACCTCACCCCAGAAAGATGCAAATTAAAACACCACTATGACTTCCTCTCCAGAAAGAATGGCTATCATCAATAGATAAACCCAGGAGTACAGTTATTATCACAGGGAAGATGACTGATTGAGTGGTAGGGCAACAGAGATGAGGGAGGAGAAAAAACGAACTGATCAAAAGGGCCATCATCTGTGTAACCTGAGTAACAAAGATGAAGGTAACATTATGTAGGACAGCATCCAGAGCTAATTCCCTTCTATGTTCTCTATAATTCTGTA
>PVLD010034931.1:0-12239 GCA_004027595.1 Dinomys branickii | reverse complement strand
ATCAAAAGGGCCATCATCTGTGTAACCTGAGTAACAAAGATGAAGGTAACATTATGTAGGACAGCATCCAGAGCTAATTCCCTTCTATCTTCTCTATAATTCTGTATTTCCTCAGTCGTTTTTGTATTAGCAGAAATGAAGATAACCTTATATTATACAGCATCCAGTGCAAATTCCCTACTATCTTATCTATAATTTGGTATTTCCTTTAATATTTTTGTGCTAGCTAATGTGAAGATAACTATGTAATACAACATCCAATTCTAATTCCCTACTATATTCTGTATAACTTTGTATTTTCTGTATTGTTTATGGCTTTTCTGGTTCATATGTCTCCATTCTTTTGCCTTTAAAATAAAATTAAAAAAAAAAGAAGTTAGAGACCTCTACTGGGTTAGTAATACATAACAAATCATTGATTCAATTCTCCAGAGGAGAAATGTCATAGGAGATTAGGGCATGGCTGTCTGGCAGGGCACTCTGGTGTGACTTGTCAATCATGGAACCCAGTCAAATCACTGCCACAACACATGGGCAGAACAAGGTCCTAGTATTCTGGATCTGACACCATAAGGAACAATTATAAATGGCAGTCATTGTCTTGGTGCTGCTGCTCTCTCCTTCATGCAGTATCCAGGGGGTACCTTTGCCTTTCTTCAGAACACTTCTTATTCTTGAGGCACTTCTTTCTGTCTTCTTTTACATTTCTTTTCTAACCCCTAAATAAATGTTATATTTCAAGTTCATTTGTTGTTCATCCAACTCATTGAATGGGAAATCAAGAATCTGGAAAGAACCACTGGCCACCACACTGTCCCATGACAGTTTCATCATTGGTATATAGAAAAGTCATTGACTTCTATATGGTCATTTTATATTCTGCCACTCACTGAGATTATCAAGCGTGAAAACCTCCAGGCAGTGTCTTAAGTACTACTCAGCAATGGAT
This sequence comes from Dinomys branickii, assembly GCA_004027595.1. Lineage (NCBI taxonomy): Eukaryota > Metazoa > Chordata > Mammalia > Rodentia > Dinomyidae > Dinomys > Dinomys branickii. The sequence continues at coordinate 11,290 of PVLD010034931.1, read as the reverse complement.
CATATCATCTACAAATAGGGAGAGCTTCATTTTTTCCTTCCCCAGTGGTATCCTGTCTACTTTTCTTCTTGCATCATTGCTCTGGCTCCTATTTCAAGGATTATAATGAATAATTGTGGTGACAGTGGACACACTTGTCTTTTTCTTATTTGTATTTTTCTCCATTGTGAAGTTGGGGTGGGTTTTTCATGTATAGAAAACATTTATAATATTGAGGTAAGATGTCTATACGTAGATGCCTTAGACCTTTTATCCCAAAGTGATATAGAATTTTGTCTAAGGCTTTCCCCCTATTTATTGAGATGATCGTGTTCTTGTATCTTGACTGTGTTGTGTTGTGTACTTTGTTTGCACTTGTTGAACCATCCTGGCCTCCCTGGGATGAGATGAACTTATTCATGGTGTGAAATCTCTGTTACAAGTACTTGAATTTGCTTTGCAAGAACTTTTGTTTATGGTTTTGGATTGGTGCTCCCTATAGACATTGGCCTGTGGTTTTCTTTTCCTGTAGAGTTTTATCTGATTGTCTTATGAATGAATGTGATACAGGCTTCATAAAGTCAACATGGAAGCATTCCTTTCCTTCTTATTTCATGGAATACTTTGAGGAGCATTGGTGTCACATTTTCTGTAAAGTTCTAATAAAATTCCTCAGCAAATTCAGGAACTCCAGGCATTTTCTTTATTAGGAGACTTTTAAGAATGTAATTGCTTTTTCCTGATCTAGGTGAACATCTATATTCTCATAGTTCATTTTTAGTAGTTTGTATATATGTACACATTTATCCATTTCTTCCTACATTTGCAAACTCAGTGGAATATAAGATTTCAAATTAAGTGCCTATGGCTTTTAGATTTCAGTGATATTTGTTGTAATAGCTGGTTTTTGAGATCTGATTTTATTACTTTCACTTCTTTCTCTTGCTGTCTGTGCTGGCTCACTTTCTGCAGTCTAGAGACACCACATTTCCAGTCAGAAGTTCTAGATCAGGACTTTGTCCTCACTAGTCACCTGTGCTTTCTAGAACCGGTGCTGCGTTTCTCTTGTTCTGACGTCTAGTACCTTTCCCCTGCACTTACATTTTACATGTTGTTTGCTACAGTCATCACTGCACTGGGACAGACTAAATTTTAGGAAAGGTACTGTGCGCGTTGTCGGAGAGAAGCACTTGTTGAATCTTGCAAATACAAACATGCAGGGCTCTGTTGTCTCCTGCAGCAAACACAGGGGATGCTTCTTAAGATGGCTCCCCGCCAAGCCTGGCTCAGTCTGCTTGATATTGTTGGGAATTACCTCTCCTGTATCAGGGTGCTTGAGCAGAACTCTGTTTGCCTAATCACTGGCTTGCTCACAATGCATTGAAGTGATTTGCTATGATGCCTTGATCTCACCATGAAGCCATAAACTCTTGGTAGGGATGAAAATCCCAGAGCAGTTGGTAAATACTGCAGGTCTTATCTGCAATGATGCTTGTCTTAGCTACATTTCTTGTGACAGAGACAAAATATCAAACCCCTAAATTTTAAAGAGGAAAGGTTTATTTGCCTTACACATTGTAGAGGTTTCAGCCCAGAGTGGGACTGGTTGCAAGACAGAGTGTCACATGGCACAGGAGCATCACAAAGGAGTGTAATGGTTCATTGCAGGCAGAAGACTGAAGCAGGAAGGATCCTATGGTGAAAACATACAGCCTGCGTGTACTACATTTTTGGAAAAAGTGGCTGCTCACCTGATCTTTGCAATTGGACTGGTTTGTTGAGCATCTGTTGAATGGAGTGAAATCCCTTTCTGTAGACATTTATGCTTTGACACAAATAAAGACTCTAAGGAGGAGAGATTTAGGTTGATAATTTAGAAAACAAGGAAATACAGTGTTTCTCTCTCAGAGAATACAACTTAAGAGGAAATTAAAAATGATGAAATTGGTCTTTGGAAAGCTTTACATCTACCTCAGTTGGTATAGGGACTTTCGCACCAGCAGGCTTGAGGAACTGGACATATACTTACCGTTCTGGAATAATTGTCCCAACTTTGGTTGGAAAACATTTAATTTCTCTCCCCGTCAGTCTTCTATTATGTAGACTTGCATTTTCCCTTTATATCTCTTTCCCCTGATCTTTGTAACTTTGAGCATGGAAGCTTTACAGGAGGAAGGATAGCATCTGTTATAATAAGGAAAAAATTAAAGAAAAGATGGATTTTCTCAGGAGAAATGACATTTGATATTCCAGCTGGACATATGTTTGATAGTTGTCTGAGCTTGCAAACATTTAGAGAAACAGGGACGTTTAACTAAGGATGAATGGGATTTACATTTCCTTTATGTGGAATTTAAGGTATTCCTAAACTGGGTTCTCGTGTACTGAGCTAAATGTCTAGTGCAGCATGCAAGAAGACAAAAGTCTCTATATACTTCTATATATATGTGCATGTATACCTGTTAGTCTGTATATGGATTTATGAAAAAAATATATTTCTGACTTGCTGTGTGCAAATTGTAATATAATGGAAACTGTTTTCAATCAGGGATAGTCTCTATAAAATGACAGAAGCCTCTGTTCTGTTGGATGAGGATAAAAAAATTGGTTTTTCCCTTTCATTTTAAAATATTACATTTATTTTACAAACAAATTAGGTTTAGAAACAAATTATAAGAATTATTTATGAACTAGACCTCTGATCTATGAATTATTTCCCTCTATTGACTTTTTAAATACATGTTGCAAAACAGTTTTTACTTGTATCACTACTTACTTCTGCTGAATAAAGGTAAGATTTTAACATATCTGAACAACAAGCTCACAGTTTAAACTTTTTTTGCCTTGTTTTAATGATGTTTAGGTGAAAATATGTGCTTTTTGATGCAAATTTTGCAATTTCTTTTAGCCCTAAGTGAAGCCTTTGTAAATAAAAATTTAAGATGAATGACTGCTTAGGAAGGCATTAAATCAATATTCTAAATATATAAATAAAAAACGTTGACCAATGACAAATCTAAACCATAGCTATAGTATCATTATTTTTTGTCTCTATTTGATGGATACTTTGGTGCATTTGTTTTTATCTGTGTGAATGAGCTTACTGAATTGGTTACATGGTACTGAACTGACTTGAAAATAAGTGAGTGTTCATAAAATAAAAATGTGAACCTAATTAATGATTAAACCATACCTGTCTTTGGATACTGGAAAAAGATAACTGGTTTTTAATGTTGTTAGTCTCATACAAAAGAGTTGAATTCTGATCCACAAATATTTAACTTTAAAGGACTCATTCTTTAATGACTTAGACTGAAAAATAGTTTATATGACCTTCTAGCTTTACTTAGTGACTCGATATTTCCACAGGCAGTTGACAAAATTGTTAAGAATGGATAAATATGAATATATTTATGAATAGAAAATGCATAAGCATCCATAAATACATTTCCTTTGCTTGAAAAAGTTTTTAGAGAAACCTAAAATCTTGTTTTTGCTATGCTAAATGAAGTAGTATTCTTAATGTGTTCAATTTATTTGTAAATGAGACAAAATACTAAGCAAAATGAGCGAACGTTTAGATCAATAGTTTCAGAATTATGCTCTTATATAATGGGAAAGAATTCTTTTTATAAGCAAAATCAAAATGTTTCATAAAGAGATGTACAAAATGAGGAAGTGTGTTATTGAATGAAAAGGTACACTTTCTTGCCAGTAACTGACACATAGAGAAGTAAAATGTAGTGGCAAAGTAATAAAGGATCTAGACGTGTTGGGAAAAGTTTAACACCGTTGTGTGAGTTCTATGGAGGAATGAATATAGAAGGTCCTATGTGTAGTTGAGTTGACTAGATTATTGAAAAGTTTTGTTGGGGCAGAGTGAATAGAAAAATATATTGGTGTAAAATAAAGCTTTGGTAATTTGCATTTGAATGTGAAAAGTTAACAGCATTGTGTGAGTGCACTGTAAGATTTCATTTTCATACCTCTCACTTAGTAACAAACTCTATTATTTCTTGTGATTCTTGAGTAAGCAGAAAAATATATTCTTCTGCCTTAGTTTAAAAAAATCTCATTCTATATAAGTAACACTTTTCAATCATTGATACCCTTTACAAATTCTTAAGCCAAATCAATTTTATTGTAGAACTAACTTTATTTCTAGTGAGCTATAGACAATGATGGTGAAGTTTTTAGAAATCCAGTGCCCAAACTCCAAACCAAAACTAATTTATTGCAAAGTGCCAACACAAGTATTAAACCTGACTACTGAGTTTTTACTTTGGAAAAAAAACCCTTTTAATATTTTTGTCTTAAAAACACAACGTTTTTTCTTATTTTGGGGTTCCAGGAATCAAACTCATGACCTTGCACTTGCCAGGTAAGTGTGGCACTGCTGAGCTATATCTCTGGCCCCATAACAACATTCTTGCAACAGACTCGCAACCAATGCTGTTGGACATTCAGAAGAAATCTTAAGGCTCTGTGTGTATTGCTCTGACAGTTTTGCTTTTGCTAGTATGGATTTGTATTTTCCTCACCAAATTTGTAACCTTTGCCCATCACATTGTGCAGAAGTCCAGTACCTAACATTATCAGGTCTAGCACTGTGAGATGCTAGAAATCACATATAGAACAGACAAAGCAAAATTAATGACTGATTCCCAGTAAACATAGCCTGGCATCTACTCCTTGAATAATCTTTGTTGCTCAAAATTGTTTAGATAGTAACTCCTGCTCATGTATCACAACACCTCCAGTGTACATCAGATCAGAACTACCACCAGGACGGGGTATCCCAGTAAATGGGGAAACTCAAAACCAAAGCACAGAATATATGACCTGTGATGACTTCAGACAAAATCATGCAACTACAAGAAGGAAAGTTTGACAGAATCAAAATGGCATCAGTTGTGTCTTATAGTTTAGAATGGTATCTCTAATATTTGACTTGAAAAAGTGCAGTTCATTTTTTGTTACTGTCAGGACTCACCCATTGTTTAAAGAACTAATTCTGTGCCTTCTTTGGTGCTAGATTCCCTAGCCATCAGAGAACTTGCAAAAACAATGAGTCCTGAGAGTTTTTTCCTCTAAGTCTGATCTATGCCCACATTCAGTGGGAAGAAGCTGGAGTGGGGGCCACCTCAGATCCAGCAAATAGTGCAGCGAGTAAACATAAGGGGGCAAATCCAACAGGGACTGCACTGAAATAGTCATTGGTTTCTCTTCTCTCTTTTGCTCTTCTCTCTATTGTCCTTCGTCTGAAGAGAAGCTCAGTACGTATGGTTGAGATGTTAAGACCACAGTTTTTAGACTCACAGAGCCAAGAATATTTGCTAATGTGAGAGTGCTCCTTAGTAACCAACCATATCTGTTCAAAATCTTTTGTCATGCTCACATCCATGTAGAAGAAAAAACATCCATCCCAGGATGATGGAGACCCAACACCTGTGTTGACATCCTGCCCTGCTCTTCCTTTCCCTCCCAGTGAAAGTCCTTGGTGCCCTTGCTGACCCCTATGGCAGAGCTCTGAGGAGCTGAACTCTCCATCTTTAGGCCATGTATGAATAAACCTGCTTCCTTCCAGCCAACACTCGCAACTGAAGTTTGGACTCTTCAAGCAGTGGGCTGCCTGGACATTTGATTCCACCGACATTACCACTGTACCTTTTCTTGTGTTTGGTACAAACTTCCCATCTCACTGTATCATTAATTAAGGATTTCTTTATATTAAATCCATTTTACTGATCTCCCCAGACTCTCTTCTGCTTTTTAATGTTGACCTGCATTGGATTTTGATTGATCATTCGTATTTTTTATTATATTTTAGCAGTAGATTGATGCTTCTTAATGAGCTAAGCCTTCATCCAGGCAGATTTGCCTCAGCATGAGCCCTGATCAGCATTTGATTCCTTTTATTTTTTGTGTATTTGCCAATTAGAGGATACACCGTGAAGGCAGGGCCTCCATTGTTTGTCTCACTATTGTATCACTATTGCATAAATCAGAACCGGGACTATCACAGGCCCACAATAATTTTGTGGTGAGTAAGATGTAGGATAAAGGAATAGAATCTTGCCTGTTACTCTGACACTGGACTACTATACAGTCCTACATTTTCTTTCCAGGCCATGGTATATAGATTTACATAATCTTATATTAAATCTTGTTTGGTTTGTTTTTAATATTTCTATATATGGACACAAAACACCAATAAACATATTCAAATACTCAGATGGGATTTTTCTCTGTTCTGGGTTTTTGGGTTTGTTTGTTTGCTTTTTTAGTAACAGGGATTAAGTACAGATCTCCATACTGAGCTATATCCCAGACGTTTTAGATTTTTTATTTTGAGATACAGCCTAAGTCACCCAGTTTCGATTGAAATGTGCAGTCCTCTGTTGTAGCCTCAGGGAATGCTGGGATTATGGGTGTTTACCGCCACACCCTGCTTTTCCTTGAATTTTATTATCTACCCCTTGTCATCCGTGTTGCTACTGTGTCACACTTCTCTTATCCAAAAGGTTCTGCTGCTTGCAATCCAACCAACTTCATATCAGATGTTAAAAATAAGGGCCTGTGTAGCAAACAGATTTACGTTCATCCCCATTGCTGCATAAAAACCATGTAGCATAACAACTATTTGCATAGTTTAGTACCATATGTAGTCTATCTATTATTTAGTGTCAATAGGAGGCTATACAGAGAACATATGCAAATAGCATTCTGATGTATAAAACCTACTTGAATAGTTGGAGATTTTGTAAAGCAGTTCCCCATGGAAATCAGGGAAGACTCTACCAAGTAGGTCATGTTTATTGCAGAATACAACATGCACTTGCTCTGTTGATAGGCGGGCCAGACAACTGAAATACCATCCAGTCATCCTGATTCCATTACATTCTCCCTCAAGTGTGTGCAATTGATGATATTCTGATAAAGAAACACTAGAATGTTGTCTCCTAGTGCTCTTGCAGTGGTAGATTCCCAATAAATATTCTGGAAATAAATTAATATCTCCCCCTACATGGGAAGAAACAGGTTAGCTTATCTGCCAGACCTATTTTACCATCCCAAGTATTGCTCTTTTTGTTAAGGCTGTGCACAATTAAAGCAGAGGGGAGAGAGAGAAAGAGGTGGAGAGCACTGTAGCGAACCACACCGTCCTTCCAAACATGCTAGGCTCCCACCGGTGCATCTTAAAGACCGTATAGAATATGTATACTTGCAACAGCATGTCTTCATGTTGATATGTCTTCTCTTTGAGGGCTTATTTTAGAAAGATAAGCTTCTAAGGTTTACATTACTATGAAAATGAGCAGCAACAATTTCCACTCTGAAGCTACTTACACATTTTGATGAGTTATTTTTTAAGGGAGAGGATGAAACAAGGAAAAGACTGAAAATGACTGGAAGGTGTCCGGAAAAGAGGCTGTAAGGCAACATTAAATGCAAAGGGGTTGTTTCCTCTTTCACTGCTCTTTTGTGGGCCTGCTCTAATCTCTCATCTATGATCAGCCTCACTTGCTGTCTCTTTGAACTTTCATTCTGCAGTGAGCTCGTTGTGGAGTGGTGCTGGGGGTGGACCAAGAATAAAAGAAATAGTTCAGGATAGAGGTGGAAATCTTAAACTCACTGGTTTCTCAAGGGAATCTCGATACGTTTTTGTGGTATTTGTTGTGAACTTTCTTATCAAATGCAGAAAACATACACTAACACACATAGAAAGTCAATTTTAATAGGAAACAAGATGGAAACTGATGTGATAAACATTTAAATCTTTGAATGCAAGGTAAGGACCCTTGGCTTCACCCTACAGGGACTGATAAAGGAATTTTAGGTACTCATAGGTTCTTTCTTCTATGTGTCCCAGATCTTCCTAATGAGGAAGTTGGTGGTGGGTGCGTGGATTTCTTATGATCTCTTCTCTGGAGGTACCAGTTCTGGACTGTATATTTGTGTGTGCTTGCCATTCAGAGAATGACACCTTAGCATTGGCTGAAGTATTTCTGGGAATAGGAATTTAAGGGAGGTCATTAGACACCAAAATGATAGGGCTGCACCTCTAGGCCAGGATCTTCCTTTAAGAAGAAGAAGAGACTAGAGCTGGCTTTCTCAGCGAAGTTATTACACTGATATGAGGCATGAGGTACATCAGCACCAGAACAGTGACTCTCCACACAAGTAGCCTCCTGGGGCCTCCATCTTGACTGTGGCACCCTCCAGAGATCTATAGGAAATAAATGTGTGCTGCTGAGGCCACTGAGTCTATGGCATTTCTGTTACAGCAGTGCGAGCTAAGTGAGACAGCACCCTCCCGTTTCATCCCTGAGGCTGCACGTGTCCCTTTCTACCCTGCTCCAGTTATTCCAAAGTGTCTGTGCTCAGAGGCTATTATTGGTCTTTTTGTGTTTGTACAAGATATGCAGAGATCATGGGTAAGAATTTCTACAAATCAGGTTCTGGAAGATGTGCAGGGTAATGATGGTGTGGGGTTGATGTGATGGAAACAACTGTGTGTCAAGCACAATCCCAGAAATGCCAAAGAGGACAAATAAAGTATTTGGAGCCAAGACCTAATTATTAGAGCTCTAGGGTGTTATATCACTTGTCATTATTTTATGGTGTATTTTTTATTTAGAAGAGGGAAAACATAGTTAACAATAAAGCAGAGTTTCCAAATAAGCTGGAAATTAATTCCCATTTGTATTTTTGGGACAGGATCCTGTTTAAATGATTACCTAATATAGGCTGGGATTGGTTACCTGGAGTGGGGTGGAGATTGTCTCCAGAGTCCTTTCTGGTATGAAAATAATATTTTAACTGAGAAAAATAAATTGTGGAAAGAAGAAAGTTATATAGAGGTGAAAATGTGGGAAAATAGGAAAATTATGATCTATTAAACAATTTCTAATCCTAGATTTTGCCCTGACCTAGGACATTGAACTTCAGATGACTGATGAACAAAGGGAACAGAGTTCATTCTGTCACAGAAGAAGAAATGCAATGTGGATTAGGTCAGCTTGACATTCAATTCAGACTTATGGCAATCTGTATGAATGATGCTTGGGAAACTGGTTTGAATTGTGCGTATCAGTAACATTATTTGGTTTGTGTTATGACTGTGTTATACGACAAAAACAGTGAAAATTGTATTCTCCTTGAATCACAAAAAATATTACCCAAATACACTGAGTATCTAATAGTGATTTTGCAAGCCCAAGTCATGTTTAGCAGTGAGTTCATTCACACGGATGTCCTCTCTCTCTCAAAATTTCCAGTAGGTGATCGCTAAGATTATGTTCATCAGCTTGGGGGAATCACAGAAACAGCATCTCAGCTTCTCTAGGAAGCCAGCTCTGTTTCATCTATCTTCTCATTGAGAACCAGGATTCAAGGGAATGCCTATGACTAACAGGCAAGCATCATTCTCTGCCACATGTGATGCAGAACACGTACTTTATTTAGGAAAAGAGGGCAGGCAGAGAGGAAGGTAAATGTGACTACTGGGGATGGATCATGAGGCACCAAAGTATTCAGTTGGCAGCAATGGTCTCCTGAATCCAGTCCACATAGTTAAACACTTTCGTGTAGACACCAGGTTTGCCTCTCAGGGCACAGCCAGTGCCCCAGGAGACCACCCCCTGGAGCTCTCCATTGCAGACCACAGGTCCACCAGAGTCACCCTGGCAAAAGAAAAGCACAATGAGAGCTCATGTTGATGGCCATACGGGAGGAGAGTCTTCTGCTTGTGCCTCCATTGCCCTTGGGCCATGTTGAAGGACGTTGGTCTTCCAGCAGGAACCTTTCCTACCCTTGGAATCAAACCTCGGTCATCCTCTTGTGGCAAGGTACTTCGTGCTCCTCTCTTGTGACTGCTTCCCATGTTCAGGGTGTCAAGAGTCCCAGAGAAAGGGGAGTCCTGCTGATCCTAAATTCTACTGTGGTAGCTTGGCTGCCTTCACAAGTGTTGGGGTCCACAGTGCAACTCCTTGGGGGATTGATGAGTTGCACGTCTTACAAACACTTTTCTTGGAGTCCTTTTCTCTATTTCCTAAGGTGTTATATTTCTCAATATAAGAAAAAGAACTTTACTTATTTCAAATATATACTTTATCCAGTGCAATAACAATTCCGCCACAGTCAGTCTAAGACTTATGAGGTATTTTTGTCACTTCTCTGACTTTGTAAAAAAATATAACTATGGTGGAGTGAGACTGAGAGAAATAGGGAAGAAATAAGAAGGTCACCTGGCAGGAGTCCTTGCCGCCCTCCAGGAAGCCCAGGCAGAACATGTTGCTAGTGATGCGGCCTGGGTAGGAATTGTCACAAGCAGTGTCGGACAGGACAGGAGCATTCAGGCACTGGAGAAGGGAAGGGTATTTACCTGTGGAATGCAAGAGTGAAATGGAAAGTTACAAGGCAGCTCCCACTGCAGGTGCTCCAGGTGTCCTTCCCACGGGAGCTCTTCTTCCTTGCCATGCTTGCACACGTTCACTGGGCTTCCTATGACTCCCATTTTGAGGGAAGTTTTCTTTGCTCATAGGTTTTCTGGATAATTCTAATAAACACATTGTGCATCCTCAATACTAGTTAATAGCATCAGCTGATACCACCATCACAGAGATGTCTGCAGGAGCAGGTACACACTTTAGGGAACACCATGTTGCTTCTTATCATCTCACTCTGGACATCACCTAATCCCACTTCAGCTAAGACCTCAGCCGTCCTAGTAGCTCTTTATGCTGTGTCTACTGCATGCTCTTCAAAAAGGTGTCAGAATCCATTGGGTTAGCACATTTCAGAGTTGTGCATATTCATAACTGCTGCAAATTCACCTTGTGCCCCTGAGGATCTTGCCTTGTGTGAGGATTTGGGACAATATATTCTCAAAGGCCCTACTTCTCCACTGTCCTCAGATTCATATTTTTCCAGGTTCCACTTACTGCCAATGCTCACTGTGTTGCCCCAGCCAGACACGAGGCACTGAGTTCCAGCAGATGGATAGGATCTTGGAAGAGAGATAGTGGACACTCGAGCGTTGATCCTGGCAGGTTCCTTCAGTTTAAGGAGCATGATGTCATTATTATACTTGAGCTGGAGTTCCCCATCGATGATGGTATCTTGGGATGCATATTTAGGGTGGACAATGATCTTCTGTGCATAAATGAATTGCTCATCCCCTTCAATGACGTCAATGTTGTGTTCTCCCAGACGCACCTGGATTCGCACCCCACTGGATGGAAGGATTGAAAAAATCCTAAATATCCCCTCACCCCAGCCATGAATCATGAACGCAAAAACAAATGTC
>PVLD010034930.1:0-12239 GCA_004027595.1 Dinomys branickii | reverse complement strand
TCTGTAATTCAGGCTGGCGTAAGTCTTAATGTGTAGCACAGGCTGCCCACAAACTCGTGGAGATCCTCCAGCCTCAGCCTTCCCCGGACAAGATTAGGAGCTTGAACCACCTCAACCAGCATGCTTTGTGAGAAAGATCTCTCTCTATCTGTAATTCCTGCTGGCTTGAAACTTAACGTGTAGCAGAGGCTTGCCTCAAACTGGTGGAGATACTCCTGTTTCAGCTTCTCCCCAGCACCAGATTATGAGCATGCACCACCACAGCCACCATGTTTTCTGAGAAAGATCTCACTCTCTGTAACTAAGGCTGGCCTCAAACTTAATATATAACACAGGCTGGCTTCAATCTCATGGAGATCTCCTTCCTCAGCCTCCCAAGCACTAGATTACAAGCAGGCACCACCACAGCTATGGTGTTTTTTTTGAGAAAAATCTCTCTCTGTAATTCACGGTGGACTCAAACAGAATATATACCACACTCTGGCGTGAAACTCATGGAGATACTCCTGACTAGGCCACCCCAGAACTTGGTTACAAGCCTAGGCCACCATAGCCAGCATGTGTTTTGAGAAACATCTCCATCTCTGTAATTGAGGCTGAGTTGAAACTTAATATGTTGCACAGGCTGGGTTCAAACTCATGGAGATCCTCCTGCCACAGCCACCCCACCACTGCATCACCAGCACACACTACCTCAGCCAGCTTGTGTTTTTGAGAAAGATCTTTCTCTATGTAATTCAAACTGGCTGACACTTAATGTGCAGCACAGGGTGGTCTCAAAATCTTATAGATCCTCCTGCTTAGCCTCCCTCAGACTAGATTACGAATTTTAACCCCCATAACCAGCATGTTTTTTGAGAAAGATCTCTGTCTGTCTTTCCTGCTTGCCTGAAACTTAATGTGTAACAGAGACTGGCCTCAAACTCTTGGAGATCCTCCTGCCTCAGCCTCCCCTGCAGTATTTTAAGATCATGCACCACGCCAGCCGGTGTGTTTTTCTGAGAAGGATGTCTGTCTGTAATTCAGGTTGCTCTCAAAATAAATATGAAACACAGGCTGGCCTAAAACTCGTGAAGACCTTCCTGCCTCAGCCTCCCCTGCACCAGAATGTGAGCAGGCACCACAACCGCCAGCATGTTTTTCCAGCAAGAACTCTCTCCCGGTACCTCAGGCTTGCCTCACACTTAGTGTGTACTACAGGCTGTCCTCAATCTGGTGGAGATCCTCCTGCCTCAGCTTCCACAGCACTGCATTTAGATGATGCACAACCACAGCCCGCGTGTTTTTTGAGAAAGATCTCTCCTTATCTGGAATTCCTGTCGGCCTGAAACTTAAGGTGTGACAGAGCCTGGCCTCAAACTCGGGGAGATCCTCCTGCCTCAGCCTCCCAAGCGCTAGATCACGAGAATGCACCACCACAGGCAGCATGTTTTTTGAGAGAGAATTGTCCCTCTGTCATTCTGGATGGCCTCCCATTTAATGTGGAGCCCAGGCTGGTCTCCAACTCCTGGAAATCCTCCTGCATCAGCCTCCCCAGCACTAGACTAGGAGAATTGAGCCCCTCACCCAGCCCATATTTTCAGAAAGATCTCTCACTCTGTAATTCAATCTGGCCTCAAACTTCATGTGTAGCACAGGCTGTCCACAAACTCGTGGAGATTTTCCTGCCTCAGCCTCCCCACGACTAGATTAGGATCCTGAACCACCACACCGAGCATATTTTTTGAGAAAGATCTGTATCTTTTGCAATTCTTGGTGACCTGAAACCAAAGGCATTGCACGCCTGGCCTCAAACGCATGGAGATCCTTCCGCCTCAGCCTCCCGAGCAATATTTTAAGATCATGCAAAATACAGCCAGTGTGGTTTTCTGAGAAAGATCTCTCTCTCTAATTCAGGTTGGTCTCAAGATAAATATGAAACACAGGCTGGCCTATAACTCGTGAACACCTTCCTGCCTCAGACTCCCCTGCACTAGAATGTGAGCAGGCAGCACAGCCGCTGGCATGTTTTTCAAGCAAGAACTCTCTCCTGGTAACCCAGGCTTGCCTCAAACTTAATGTGTAGCCCACTGTCCACAATCTCGTGGAGATCCTCCTGCCTCACCCTCCCCAGCATTAGATTTAGATTATGCACCACCACAGCCAGTGTGTTTTTGAAGAAAGTTCTCTCCCTATCTGGAATTCGTGCTGGCCTGAAACTTAATGTGTAGCAGAGGCTGTTCTCAAACTCGTGGAGATCCTCCTGCCTCAGCCTCCCAAGCACTAGATCACAAGCACACACCGCCACCGGTAGCATGTTTTTGGAGGAAGATCTCTCTCTCTCTGTAATGCAGGATGAGACGAACTGAATGTGCAGCACAGCCTGGCCTCAAAGTAGTGGAGATCCTCCTGCCTCAGCCTGCCCTGCACTAGATCCTAGCATGCAACACCCAGGCAACATGTGTTTTGAGAAAGATCTCTCTGTCATTCAGGCTGGCCTCAAACTTAATGTGTAGCACAGGCTGTCATTAAACTTGTGGAGATTCTTCCTCAACCTCCGCAGGACTACATTAGGAGCATGAACCACGACACTGAGCATGATTTTTGAGAAAGATCTCTTTCTTTTGTTAATACCTGGTGGCCTGAAACTTAAGGTGTGACAGAGCCTGGCCTCAAGCTCGGGGAGATCCTCCTACCTCAGCCTCCCAAGCACTAGATCACGAGAGTGCACCACCACAGGCAGCCATGTTTCTTGAGAAATCTCCCTCTGTCATTGCGAATGGTCTCCCATTTAATGTGGAGCACAGGCTGGTCTCCAAATCATGTAGATCCTCCTGCCTCTGCCTCCCCAGCTCTAGATTAGCAGAACAGAGCACTTCACCCAGCATATACTTTCAGAGCCTGGCCTAAAACTCGGGGAGATACTCCTGCCTCAGCCTCCCCAGCACTATGTTGAGATGTTGCACCACCACAGCCCTTGTGGTTTTCCTTTCTGGTTTTTTTTTTCTTTTTTTTTGAGAAGGAATTCTCTCTGCAACTCAGGCTGACCTCAACCATAATATGTACCACATGCTAGCCTAAAACTCATGGAGATCTTCCTGCCTCAGCCTCCCCAGCCTTAGAATGTGAGCAATCACCACAACAGCTAGCATGGTTTTTGAGCAAGATCTCTCTCCCAGTAATTCAGGTTGGCCACAAACATAACGTGTAGTGCCTTCTGCCACAAAATACAGGAGATTCTTCTGCCTCGTTGTGCCCCAGGGTATATTACGAACTGGAACCACAACAGCTTGCATGTTTTTGAAGAAACATCTCTCTCTCTCTGTAATTCCTGCAGGCCTGAAACTTCATGTGTTTCAGAGGCTGGTTTCAAATGCGGGGAGATCCTCCTGCCTCGGGCTCCACAGCATTAGATTCACATTATGCCCCACGACAGCCAGTGGTTTTTTTGAGAAGGATCTCTCTGTATCTGAAATTCCTCCTGGCCTGAAATTGAATGTGTAACAGAGGCTGGTCTCAAACTCGTGGAGATTTCCTGCCTCAGCCTCCCCAGAACTTCATTAAGAACACGTACCACTGAAGCCAGAGTGTTTTGTTGAGAAAAGTCTCTCTTTGTGATTCAGGCTTGTTTCAAACTTCGTATGTACCACAGGCTTGCCTCACAGTCCTGGAGACCTTCCTGCCTCAGCCTCCCCAGCAGTTGAATGTGAGCAGGCACCACAACAGTCAGCATGGTTTTCCAGCAAGATCTTTCTCCTTTTAATTCAGCGTGGCCTCAAACATAATGTGTAGTGCAGGCTGCCAAAAACTTGAGGAGATTCTCCTCCCTCGTCGTGACCCGGCCTATATTATCAACTGGAACCACAACAACCAGCATGTTTTTTTCAGAAAGATCTCTCTCTCTATAATTTCCGCTGGCCTGAATCTTACTGTGTAGCAGAGGCTGGTCTCAAGCTCGTGGAGATCCTCCCGCCTCAGCCTCCCAAACACTAGATCACATGCATGCACCACCACAGGCAGCATGTTTTCTCAGGAAGCTATCTCTCTCTGTAATTGAGGCTAGCCTCAAACTGAATGTGTAGCGCAGCCTAGCCTCAAACTAAGGGAGGTCCTCTTGCCCCAGACTTCCGAGCTGCAGATTAGGGGGGTGCGCCACCACAGGCTGTATGTTATTTGAGAAAGATTTCTCTCTCAGTAATGGAGTCTGGCCTCCAATTTCATGTATACAACAGGCTCGCCTCAAATACACGAAGATCCTCCTGCCTCACCCTCCCCAGGACTAGATTAGGAGCATGAAGCACTTTACCCAGCTTGTTTGTTGAGAAAGATCTCTCTCTATGTAATTCAAGCTGAGCTGACACTTAATGTGCATCAAACAAGTGGAGACCCTCCTGGCTCAGCCTCCCTATCACTAGCTTCTTAGCATGCACCACCCCAGCCAACATGTTCTTGAGAAAGATCTCTCTGTGTGGAATTCAGGCTGGCCTCAGACTTAATATGTAGCCCAAGCTGTTTGCAAACTCATGGAGATCCTCCTGCCTCAGCCTTCCCAGGACTAGATTACAAGTTTGAACCACAACAACCAGCATGTTTTTATAGAGATCTCTTTGTCTGTCTGTAATTCCTGCTGGCCTGAAATGTAATGTGTAGCACAGGCTTGCCTCAAACTCGTGGAGATCCTCTTGCCTCAGCCTCCCCAGCACTAGAAACAAGCATGCACCACTACAGCCGGTGTGTTTTTGAGAAAGATCTCCCTGTCTAGCTCAGCCTGGCCTCAGACTTAATATGTAGCGCAGGCTGTCCACAAACTCGTGGAGATCGTCCTGCCTCCACCTCCCCTGGGCTAGATTATGAACTTGAACCACTGCAACCAGCATGATTTTGTGAAAGATCTCACTCTATCTATAATTCCTGCTGGCCTGAAACTTAATGTGTAGCAGAGGCTGGCTTCAAATTCATGGAGATACTCTTGCCTCAGCCTCTCCAGCACCAGATTACGATCATGCACCACCACAGCCAGCATGTTTTCTGAGAAATCTCTCTCTCTCTCTGTGTTACTCAGACAGGCTTCAAACTTAATATGTAGCACAGGCTGGCCTCAAACTTGTGGAGATCGTCCTGCCTCAGCCTCTCCAGCACAAGATAACAAGCATGCACTACCACAGCCAGCAGGGTTTTTGAGAAAGATCTCACTCTCTGTAATTGATGCTGGCCTCAAACTTACCATATAACACAGGCTGGCTCCAAAGTCATGGAGATGCTCCTGCCTCAACCTCCTCAGTGCTTGGTTACAAGCCTGTGCCACCATACCCCTCATGTTTTCTGAGAAAGATCTCTCTATGTGTAATTCGGTCTGATCTGAAACTTAATATGTACCACAAGACGACTTAAAACTCATGTAGATCTTCCTGTCTCAGTCTTCCCAGTGCTAGATGACCAGCATGCACCACCACAGCCAGCATGTGTTTTGAGGAAGATCTCTCTGTAATTCAGGCTGGCATTAAACTTACTGTGGAGCACGTGCTGCCCTCTAACTTACAGCAACCCTCCAGCCTCAGCCTCCCCAGCACTTGGTTACAAGCCGGCACCACCACAGCCAGCATGTTTTTTGAGAAATATTTCTGCATCTGAAAATGAGGGTGGCCTCCAATTAAATGTGTAGCACAGGCTGGCCTCAAACTCATGGAGAGCCTCCTGCCCCAGGATCCCCAGCACTAGGTTACGAGCATGCACCACCACAGCCACTGTGTTTTCGAGAAACATCACTCTTTCTGTAACTCAGGCTGCCTCAACCTTAATGTATTACACAGGCTGGCCTCAAATTGTGTAGATCCTCCTGCCTCAGCCTCTCCAGCAAGAGACTACGAGTATGCACCACCAGAGCAAGCATGTTTTTTTGAGAAAGTTCTCTCTCTCTCTCTGTAATGTAGGCTGGACTGAAATTTAATGTGTAACAGATGCTGGCGTCGAATTCGTGGAGATCCTCCTGCCTTAGCCTCCCAAGCACTAGATATTGAGCATGCACCACCACAGCCATTGTGGCTTTTTGGGAAAATCTCTCTCTGTTATTCACACTGGCCTGAAACTTAATATGTACCACACCCTGGCCTCAAACTCATGGAGATCCTCCTGCTTCAGCTTCCCCAGCACTTGGTTGGAAGCCTGGGCCACCACAGCCAGCATGTTTTTTGAGGAAGATCTCTCCCTCTGATATTCAGGCTGTCCTCAAACTTAATGTCTGGCACAGGCTGGCCTCAAACTCATAGAAATCCTCCTGCCTCATCCTCCCCATCACTAGATTAGGAGCATGCACCACCAAAACCAGCTTGTTTTTTGAGAAATATCTCTCTATGTAATTCAGGCTGATCTCAAACTTAATATGTAGTACAGGCTGGCCTCCACCCCATAGAGATTCTCCTGACTCAACCTCCCCAGGACTAGATTAGGAGGATGGAGCACCACACCCAGCATGGTTTTTGAGAAAGATATCTGAAAAATTGTAATTGAGGCTGGCATCAAACTTAATGTGTAGCACAGGCTGGCCTCAAACTCCTGGAAATCTTCCTGCCTCAGCCTCCCCAGCACTAGGTTACAAGCATGCACCACCACATCCAGCATGTTTTTTGAGAAAGATCTCTCTATATATAATCAAGCTGACTTCAGACTTAATGTGTAGCACACGCTGGCCTCACACTCGTTGAGGTCCTCCTCCCTCAACCTCCCCAGCACTAGATTATGAGCATACACCACCACAGCCAGTATGTTTTTGAGAAAGATCTCTCTCTCTCTCTCTCTGAAATTCAGGCTAGCTTCAAAGTTAGTATGTAACACAGGCTGGCCTCAAACTTGTGGAGATCCTCTTGCCTCAGCCTCCCCAGCACTAGATTCCGAGCATGTACCACCACAACCATCATGTTTTTTGAGAGAGATCTCTGTAAAGAGAAAGATATCTGTCTCTCTAATTCAGGCTGGCCTCAAATTTAATTTGTTGCACAGGATGGCCTCAAACTTGTGGAAATCTTCCTGCCTCAGCCTCCCCTGCCATAGGTTACAAGCATGCACCGCCACAGCCAGCATGGCTTTTTGAGAAAGATCTCTCTCTCTCTGTGATTCAGGTTGACCTGAAACTTAATACGTAACACGAGCTGGCTCTCCTCCTGCCTTTGCCTCCCAAGTGCCAGGATTACAGGCGTGAGTCACTATACCCAGCTAGTACTTCTGCAAAGTAATCTAGTTTTTCATCATTTGGAGTGTGATTTTCAAGGTTCAACACTCCTTTAAAGTCAGTAAGCTACGTAAAGTCCATTCGTTGTGGCACACGCCTGTGTCCCAGCATTGGGGAGGCTGCAACAGGATGATTGCCACAAGTTGGAGACCAGTCTGTCCTACATAATGAGTTGAAGCCCAGCCTGAACTACTCAGCAGGACTGTGTCTAAACAAAAACAGTAAGAACAACCAACTATATTACCTCTACCAAATGTCTGTGTAAACTGTATATCAATAGAACAGAAAGTGTAGGAAGTGTCCATGGAGACTATACTTACGTATAGGTGCACAATCATAGTTTTCTACGTACGACTGGATATGTCTTTTAAAAATATATTTATTTGAATACATTTGCATGCTGGACATGTGTGTAATGCGAGCACTGAGGAGGCTGAGGCAGGAGGATCTCTGTGAGTCTGAGACCAGACTGTGCTACAGAATGAATTCAAGGCCAGCCTGAAGTGTATAGTGAAACCCTGTCTCCAAGAAACAAATAAAATGAAAACAAGAATAAATACATTTGCATATGCATGTATGTAGACCACATAGACTAATTTAATTAAGGAATATCTTCTGTTACTGTGTACAATTCCCTTTTTAATTGCTACTATGTATATAGTACATTCTTTATATATCATTAAGATAGTGGTGGCTTTGAAAGCCAGTCCTCACTACCCACCAGGTGGTTACAGTCTCCGTTCTCCTGCTGGCCCGATTATGGGCAGACCTCAGCCCCACCCCCTCCCCTGTGCCTGCCGAACACCAGAAGCAGTGCAATGGCCTGAAGTCTCCCCAGGCCTTCCTCAGAGAAACGTTGTTCACATTGAGCTGCTTGTGTGTGTTTGCTGGGTTTCTCTATCTCTTTTCTCTTGGTTTCCATGATTAAGTCAGGAAGCACAAGACAGCAGGCAAGGCGCGAAGTAATAAGGAACATAAGGAAGATTCTGTGGCATTCTGTCCCTCATCAATGAATATGGCATATTGCTCTATTTTTTCACACTTCCTTTAACTGAATCTGTCAGTGCAGTTTTAGGGTTGTCTCTATAAAGTTTCTGTACTTTTTTTGTTAGGCTTCTTTGAACATATTCCCAGGATTTAGTTGCTATTTAAATGCCATATTGTCTGTTAAGCACTCTTGCCAGTGCCCTTCTTTTGCGAAGACTTCCGTTTACTACAGCAATCACCTGTCTACCTGGTTCTGAAGTCTCATTCACTCAAATATTTCATTCCTGTTACTTTGAATTGTCCAGATCGTGATGGTGCTGTCACTGAACGTTACTTTCCCCTCATTTAATTTGATGCCCATAGCTCTGGCTCCACGTCACAATTGCTGTCTTGAAACACACACAATAGCACACTTTCTGTCTTCTTCCTAACTTTACCATAGTTCTTGTAGCATTCCATTTGAGTCTGTTTGCTTCCGATTTTAGGAAATGGAAATTTCTTTTCTACAGAACTTGAATAAAATGTTCTTACCATGAACTCATGTTGAACTTCCTTGAAAAGCTTTTTCTATATCCACTGTCATGATCAAATGTGTTCTCTGATCTATTTTCAGTGTTAGGAATTAAAATGGAAAATTATTTTGCTAATGTTAAGTCCTATTTTCATCATCTTGGATAATCCTATTTGTTTATGTAATTCCCCATTCTGCTACATATGCTACTAATTTATGCAGGGTATTTGCTGTTATATGAGGAGCTGGTCTTGAGTGTTCTTATCACTGAGAGCACACCTTTCGTTTATGATTCCAGTAGGCCTACCCTGGGATGGTGTGTTGAACACATGGCATTTGTGCAGACCGTAGAAGGGTTGACATCAGGGGCGGTGTCTAGTTTCCTCTGACCACTGGTGGAATTCGTCTCAAAAACAACCTTGTCCTGGCATCTCTGAGTGTGGCTTGAGCATTGATTACAGTTTCACCTCCTGCAGTAGAATCAATGTTTTCTTTGTCTCTTTAGAGAAGTTAGATCATTTATTAACTTTATTGCCAAAAAGTGGTCTTTGTCTCATAGGATCTCTGCACTTCCTTTGTAATGTCACAGTGTTGGTGATAGAAACATTTTATTACAGAAAGACTCAGACAGATTGTAATGAGATTAATACAACAAACACTCACAATCAACAACACTAAACACATGGCAAGCCTAGTACCAGTTAGGCCCGCTTACCTCTATCTCGGCCATGGGAATAACATGGAGAATACTTCTCTATAAATATTTCACTATGCACTTCTAAAAGTTAAGGACTTTTTAGAATTAAAATATAAGCTGAACACTATTATCAGTTTTAAAAAGTAAATAAATGATCGTCACATGTCCAACTATTTAACACTCTTTTCTGGTATATTTTATTTTTAAACAAGTTGTTTGTTGGAGTGAATATCTTACTAGGAATTTGGTTACACCTCTTAACTCTTCTTGTATCTGTAGATTTCTGTGCTGATGTCATGCATACATGGTCTCTTTTTCCCAGTAATTGTATTTTGTTGTCAAAAAGGAATAAGTCTCGAGTTTTCTCTGGTTCCCATTTTCTGAGATTTCCTGAGCTTTTCATCACTGTGACAAAAAATACCTGAGATTGCTGCCCACACATTTGCAATTTCTTCTTTAAGGGCCAGCGGTGTAGCGGGTTTTCTGAGCTTTCTGACATCCTCTAGGAGAGACAAATTATCATCTTGCGTAGGCTCTTCCAAAGCATACAAAAGATGGGCAATTATTCAACACTTTTTGCCAAGCTAATGCTTACTGATTTCAATATCAGATGAGAACACCCCTTGAAAATAACACTCAAGCCAAGCTCTCTCTTAGCAGCAAATACTCTAAATAATGTAATAGCATATTCAACATAGCAGTAAATTAAATGAACAAACAGCTTGTGTCCAAGGAATAAAAATATAATTTAACATTAGAAAATGCTTTCGATTTTCATACCCCATTTACAAATTAGAGGAGGAAAAGCACTTGATCATGTCAATGGCAGCAGAAAAGCTTTTCACAGAACTTTAACACAAGTTTGAATGAAAAATAAAAAGTAGAATATAACTTCTACTTACCAAACTCAATATCAAACATGTAAAATACTGGAAGAATTCTCTTTAAAGCTAAGGGACAAGACTAAATATACATTCTCTTCTGATGGAACCAAAAACCAGAGCTGTGGATATTAAAATAAATGAGAGATACAAATATTGAAAAGGAAGAGCTGAGTATAATATTTAAATAAGTAAATGACTCAGGAAAACGTTATATAGAAGCTCACTGTAGCAAAATCAAAAACCTGGTTGCACAAAAGCAATCAACAATTGGAACATACAAGAGGAAGTTTTCCATACACAAGAAGAGGAAAACAGTGAAATTACCCACAAAAGATTCTAACAAAAATGAACAAGGTCCTAATGGAAGCAAATTTAAGAGATGTCTCAAACAAGTAAAGCATTATACCACTTTAGAAAAGAAAAGTAATTAATTATTGGACAAAATAATATTATATACATATCAATTCTTGAGTTGTTTACAGAGTAAGTGTTTTCGCTGTTGGCCGAAATGAGCACCAAGTTATTGGTGCTGCGTGAAGTTCCTGAAATCAGCCCAGGAAAATTACAGATGGGAGAAGAGGGAAGACAAAAACCGTACCACATTGATGGCAAAAGCTGCACAATAAAACATAAAGCCCTTAGGAGACTGAAGACTTTGTTGACCCGGTACTTGTATTTGGACTGGGCAGAGAGAGTAGACACGGTGCAACTGAACAGGCTCTTTTGCCTGCCTTAGGTAGCAGATGGTAGAACGGAGTGAAGGAAATGTTGACAGTTCTGGCTCAGCCTCAGTGCGCAGTTTTAGGCAGCACCTCGTAGCATGGATCCCCATGGTCAGAGAGCAGTCTCAGGGCAACAGACAAGTGTGTCATGAAACTCACACACACACACACACACACACACACACACACGAATGAGAGTTGGAAAATGAAAACCACACAGAAGAGACACTCCCAAACTTCAGGAAAGATAGCAGAGTGCTAAGCAGCAACAAATTAGCTTCTGAGATTCAGAAACCAGACCCTGAAAACAACCTGAGCAAGCAAAGAAGGAGGAAGGTGGGATCCTGGGACCCAGGAAGGGTCTGACAGAAAAGCTGTGGCCTTCGGAGAAATTAAAGACACAGAGCGCAAGGCACGAAAACAATGAGTCATCTGTCCTGTCTCCGACACAGTGAAGGCTCCAGAAACCTCCACGGAGAAACACCGCAGAGGATGGACCAGCAGGTGCAGCTGTGAGCTGCAATTGCTGAGTCCAACTCAAGAGCCTTCCTATTGGTTGAAGTGAGTGTTCAAACACCATGTGAGGGAAGGAGCCGCTGAGACCAGGGCTCAGAGCGGGCTCTCAGCTTTGTGTTCCCACAGGGCCTGGGCTCTCAGCTTTGTGTTCCCACAGGGCCTGGGTGACGCTTAGAATGGGAAACATCTGATCAGGGAGCCCAGGCCCGTGAAAGATGTAAGACTCTTTTCAATTAAACAACTCAGGCTCCACCCCCAGAGCAAGAAACCAGGTTCAGCCTGAATCTCTTTGAACTTGAAAGCCTCAGAACTCACCAGGCCCTAACCCTCATGCCTGCTTGCTGGTGACTGTTGGAAATCACAGAGAAATTTTGTTTGTTGGGTTTGTTTTAGCTCATTTGATTGGGTTTCTCTCTTTTCTTTTCTTGTAAGTGGGAGCATTGTTTTTAATTGTTTGTTTGGTGTGGTTTGGTACTGAGACTCGAACTGAGGACCTTGTGCTTGCCAGGCAGGTGCTGTGCCTCTGAGCTATATACCCTGCCCTTTAGTTCTCATTTTTTTTGCAGGGGTTTGCTTGTTCTTTTTTCCTTCTTCCTCTCTTCCCTCCCTCCCTCCCTCCCTTCCTCCTCCTCCCTTCCTTCCTTCTTCACCAGTTTCATGGGACATTTGTTCCCTGAGTTGCTACTAATCTCTGTTTGTTCTTTTCATCTCTAATTTT
>PVLD010034929.1:0-12240 GCA_004027595.1 Dinomys branickii | reverse complement strand
TTCCCGATTCATGAAAAACCGGTTAGAGCGCGCACTTAACTCACCCTGTGATCGTGCAGACAGGAGTGCCGTTCAGATGTTTTTCCCTGGATGGAGATTTTCCCCGACTCAGAAATCCCGCTGGCCGGTCGCTGTTGCTCCAGTTCGCGCAGCACTGGCTGCGGGGTGGGGTTCTGAGCGGGATCCCGGAGCGCTGCCCGGTTTGGTGCAGTTTGTCCCAGTAGCGCGTTCTCTGTCGGGTTCAGGAGCTGAAGCCATTCTTCCCTCCACAGTCGCTCTCTCAGCTGGTCGTCTTCTTCCCGGAAGTCCTTATTTCTGTCTTCATATTGTTATATTTCATTGTTTGGGTGGTAATCCTCTGGGAGGTTCTCTCTCTGCTGCCTACCCGGTCGCCATCTTCCCGGAAGTCTCCTACAATGTATTTTTAATATGAACATTTTAATCTCAGCTTTTACAGCAAATGTAAATTCTTCAAAGTCACTGAATACCTCTATGACTCATTTTATCTCTGAATAAAAAAAAAACAGTAGGAGCAAAAAAAATCTCAGAACCTTCTTGCACCTCTAGAGAGGAAAGATGCTCAGAAGTTGCTACATCATTTTTTTTCTGAGTGAAATTTTTCCCAGATGAAAATGCTTTCAGTTGCAATCCTAGGGTGACAAAGGCACTGAAGCCTGGGGAAAGGATTGGGTCTTCCAAGTTCCGTGCATAGGTCACAATCGGGAGGAAAACCCCCACCTCTCTGTTCCCTCTAATAAGAAAACAGCACTTCCTCCTCTTGCAGGATATTAAAATGCCCTATGTGTCACCTAATAGTAATAACTGCTTGACCTTGGTTAATGCTGTCTATCAATTCACATTGCATTGGCCTCTTAGCTCTAAAAGCCTCACAAGGTTAACTGTGCAATGATTCCATGGCATTTATCTAAGGATCCCAGCATCATGAGATTACAGTTCAGAAAATAATACAGATGTCATATATTTGTTATGACTGTTCAGCAGAAATAGGAAATTTACAGCTCTGTTGCTTTCCCTACCCTATATGAAATATTTATCCTAGACAACTGCAGTCCTCAGATTAATGTCACTCAATCTTACTTTAAAGGGTTGACAGTGGTTTCACTCTTCACTCAAAAGATCCTGCCTAATCACACCCTGTGCCAGGAAGGCCTCTGATATGAAGTCACCAGAAGCCATTTTATAGATTTCCGGGAACTGTGTTTCTGTCAGGATGAGTAAGACATCAGTTTCACTTTACATGTACTTGGGAGCCCAGGAGAGTAGGTAGCTTAAATGCATTTCTTAATAAATTCCTTGTGATAAATTATAAAAATCAATAAATTAACCCTAGGTCTGAGGTGCCAGGCCAGCCACTGGTGTCCCAAGGAATACAGGAGCTGTTTCCATTAAGATATTGAACTGATCAGAAAAATATTTCTGCCTCCCTGGCTCTGCTCAGCTCACTCAAGGTAGACATTACTTGACTGAGGAATCTCTGAGGGACACCTAGAAACAGCAGCCACTTGTCTTTACCTCAGCCCAAGGACAAACAAGCTTGTTGCTGTTCTTCACTCAAGAACAATGTCCTTCTCCATCTTTGGGAATGGCAGTCACTGTGAGGCAAGCATTTTTTGAAAGTTTTTCTCAGGTCTTCTATGGGTGAAAACACAAGGCACCCAGAGGAAGTCAACTATTACAAGGGCCTCCATGAACTGATTATTCAGCAAGTAAAATCCTGGACTAACTACCTCTTTCCAAGGAAATGGAAAAACATAATTTGCTAACCTGAGCAGAAATAAAGTCTTAACTGTCACTTTACCATCTGATAAAGCAATAGTAGCTTGCACAGTGTACACCCTCAATAAACAGGTGTAGGTGTGTGGACTAAAGAATTTTTATTTATTCTGTATCTACTATGTCTCTGGGACTACAGAAAGTAATTTAAAGGAATAAAACATAGCGTGGGTTTCAAGAAATTTATAATACATCTGGAGAGACAATGACACGTTTACTACAATTGAAAAATCAATATTGCAAAAGCTGCAAACTTTAAAAGACTTGTATTATAGACTTTAAATTCCTTGTTGACTTTGAAAAAGACAAAAATAAGGGAAGCAGATACTGATCTATTTGTTTATGCTGGGTCGTGATACTAAGGTTAACAGATGACCAAAAATCTTAATGGCTTACTAAGGATTTATCTCCCATAATATAATACAATATAATGTAAATCTTAGAGCGGCTACAGTACTGTTGAATGTGTTCTTGTCTCAAGATCCCAGGCTTAGAAATAGCTCTGGAATAACTGGCTGGCAGAAGGAATTGATGGAAACAGTGAGACCATACGAAGGCTCTGGAAGCTTGTACATGGTCCTGGCTCTTCCGCAGTCCATATTGCATATCGGCCAAAGCAAGTCATCTGATCAAGCCAACCAACTGCGCTGACTACAGCTGCCAGTAGGAGTATAGCAAGCCACTTAAAGAACATGTAATGCCTTTAGAGGGAAAGCAGAAAATAATAAAACAATAATACAGTAATGTAATCAAGCACACAATAATACAGTCAACTAAAAGCTCTACCCAGAAAAGTATATGTAGAATATAGTATAGCAGAAAGAAGAAAGGGTTGTCCTGGGAGAAGAAACAAGGGAAATACCCAAGTCAAAAGGTATATCCATACTGATTTTACCTGGGATTTCTACAAAGGCCTCCAAAAATGTTGTAATGATTTTCATTATCATCAAGTATATGACAGGGTCTTTCTCACCCTATATCTCATCCACCGTTCTATGTGCCAATTTGTGAGATAGAAAAAATTTTCATTTATGTTTTCATTTCCTTTTCTCTAGTTAAGGTTGGGCATTTCTAGGTGTTTTGTAGTTATTTATGTTTTCCCATGCTTTAAAAAACCTTTTAGAAAGGGAATGCATTCATATATATATATATATACACAAATATGTATATATGTTCATGCATATACAGTCTGCCAACATTGACTGTGATCTGCACAGTATGAGATTTACGTATTGGCTAGAGGGGTCAACACTAAGTGAAATAACATGGCTCTAAAATTAGTGATTGTTGTTTGTATGCATAACAGACTTCACTGTTTTGTTGGAAACATTTCTAAATACCACCCCAACATAGACTCAGCTTACTAGATGTGGAAAAATGTCACCTTAGAGGAAGACCACAGATTTATAAAATGCTAAGTCTTAACTATGAACATAGTATGTTTGATCATTACAATGGGGATGGGGTCCCTTCTCTTTGGGCACACAAGAATGTTATTCTTCCATGATTTGAAAGTACAAACCATTTAGCAAACGTTTCTTTCTTTCTTTCTTTCTTTCTTTCTTTCTTTCTTTATTCCTATTTTCTCTTCTTTTCTTCCTCCCTCCCTCCCTCCCTGCCTCCCTCCCTCCCTCCCTTCCTTCCTTCCTTCCTTCCTTCTTTTTACTCTTTCTCTTTCTTCAGTACTGGGAATTGAACACAGGGTCTCCTCACTAAGCTACACTCCCCAGCATACTTTTACTTTTTACTTTGAAATAAGGTCTCTCTAAGTTGCCCAAGATGGGCTTGAGCTTGCCATCCTCCTGCTTCAGCCTTCCAGAGTGCTAGGATTACAGGCGTGCACCACCATGTCCCATACAGAGACTTTCCTAACTCTCCTCCACTGTGTTCTCTCTTCTCCAACATTTGCAAAACTGTCTCATAGAAAGCGACTCTCAGTGATGCCACAGATGAACAGCATGAAGTGGGGACAGTTGAGAAGTGTGAGAAGTGCTGCACACCAGTGGTAGCGAACCTGCGGCACACACGCCACAGTGGGCACGCAGAGCCCTCTCTTTCGGCACGCAATCCAGGTAGCACCAGCATCGCCCCCAACAGCCAAGCATCTGATATTCAGGCTTAATTGCAGTGTTGGCATCTTTTGATAAATACCATAAGCGGGTTTTGGACTGCAGTGTGGGAATTCGATCTCTAGAAGTTTCACAATCACTGCTCTATATCAGTCTTGTCCTCAAAAATCACAAGCTGGGTGACCTTAGGCAAATGACTTGCTTTCTCTGGCTTTAATTCCCACGAGTAAAGTGATTATATAGTACTTTCTGTTCAAGGCTGTTGAAAGGAGGAAACCAGTTAATACAAGCCAACCATGTAGAACAATACCAGGCATATAGTAAATGCTTAATGTGTTTGTTATTGTCGTTTTATTAATATTAATAGTAGCAGTAGTAGCAACATGTACACGCACTGGAAAATCACAAGGTAAATAAACTGATTTAACATTACTTAACTGAGGTTCTCTGTCATTAATTTTTTTGCACTTAATGCATCTCACTTTTGGGAAATGTCATTTTTCTCCTTTTTTCTGAATCCTCAAGTTTAAAATGAGTGATAACAGGGAACAAAGAGAGACAAGGCTCAAGGTCAGTATGAGAACCCACCCTGTAATTCATGTATGAGTTCAAGGTTTCCCTCAAGTACCATCCTCCCTCGTACTACATTTTACCAGAAGCACTTGACACATCTTGACCCGTGCAACACCAAGCAAGCATTATGCAGTAATTGCCTCTGTCTGCTACCATGTAACAGAAAAATTTTTAAATACTTGGGTGCCTGTCTTCATGTCCTTCCTGTCACACCAAGAAACATCTGTTTCTGTGAACAGCAAATAACTTACTGGAAGATTTCAAGGAAACCATCCTTTCCATTGTTATCCTCTCAGCACAAAATATGGCACAAATCTCTAGTCTATAGTGTAAAATCTAGACTCCAGGGCAGCATTAGACTCAACACTTACTTCCTTAACATTAGTAACAATTGCATAGAATTGCTTGTGCGGCATGTAGAGCTCCCAGCCCTTCTGCTCTTGTAGTGTTCATTTCATGAAGACCAAGCAGAGCCTGTCCTAACAAAAAGGATAGTCCCTAGCACCACTTGGAAAGATCTACCGGTCTGGTCTCCGTGCTTCTGGAGAACTGAGCTCACTGCAATCCACAAAAGACTGAACTTTGCTTTCTAGTATGAGCAATTAGATGCTTGGCTATTGGGAGCTTGCTTGTACTCAGAAAAAAGTAAGTAGAAAGGGTTATTTTTTCCTTTGACAGAAAACACACAAAATATACAACTAATAAAAAAATTGAATTTATAAAAACTATCAAGATCCCTTCAACCCAAAATAGGTTCCATTAGCCCACTGAGGAAGCAAATCACCATTTCTGTCCTGACTAACTCCACTGAGTGCATTTTTAGCCTAAAGTTTTATAGTGAGTAATTATGCAAAGAATAGTAAATATTATACACCAAACCAGACTCCAGCTACTTAACAACTGCTAATATTACCCCAAAGCAAAGTGCCTAACCCTACCATTGATGATTGTCTATGTGTAAAGTAAAGGAATGTGCTAGTGTGCTACTTTTCAACTGCAGGAGTAACAAAGTTCCGGAAACTTGACAACTTGAAACGAAAGGACCTATGTACTGTCTCAGTACTGTAGTTAGGAAGTCCAACACAGGCCTTACCCAGCTAAAGTTAAGGTGTCAAAAGGTTACATTTCTTAGTAGAGGCTACACAGCAGAACACACTTTAAACTCATTCAGGCCGTTGACTGAAGTGATTGAAGGAGTCAGGACCCCTTTTTGTTGCTGGGTGGCAGGCAGGGGCCCTCTCTCTGGTCCTTGCACATGACCCCTATGCCTCAAAATCAGCTACAGAGCAGCAAAGGCTTCACATGTGGAAATGTGGCTTTCTTCACCTCTCTCTCACTTCAGAGGATGTTTTCTGCTCTCAAGGGCTCACGTGTCTATCTTAGAACAACAGATAGTCCAGGACAATCTTCATGTTTTAACATGTGTTCCTTTAATCACATCTGTGAAGTTCTTGTTGACACACAAAGTAGTAGCATCACAGGCTACAGAGCTTAAAATTATGGACCTCTTGCAGAGAAAGGGCACAGCACTGTCCATTCCACCACAAATAGTGTGACTCTAAAGGTAGATTGTTTTGGTGTTCAAACACACACACACACACACACACACACACACACACACACACACACACATTTCACCCTAGGGAGAAATCACACAATTTTGCTCACTTCAAGACCAATTTTCTTTGGCTCAGTATTAATGGGAAAGGTGTGCTTCAACTGTTGTACTCTCTAAGTCACAGTTTTCTATTCACAGTGTTTTTAGTAGACATTTATTTTGAGGCGCTAGTCCAAAATAGGTTCCATTAGCCCACTGTGGAAGCAAATCACTATTTCTGTTCTGATTAACTACACTAAAAATCCTCCGATTCCATGACTCTGTACTCCAGCAAAACACAGGTTCTGTGAATCAGATATTCACTTTTCCTCACAGAATTTCCTTTCCTCCTGGATGAATGGTCTGTAATGATCACTTTGTCTCTGCCTTGTTTACCGCGGGTCATCAGTGCCAAGTGCAGTATCTGGTCCAAGTAAGTATCCAGTGAATTTCTGCTCAGAAAACTAATGAATAAAGGAACACACCCATTTTAAGAATTAGATAGTGTGGTGGATTAACTAATGGTCAACTTGTAACCCCCAGCTGAACTGAACCAGCAGGGTGCTGGGTGTGGAGGGTCTACCCGAGGATTGTTGCCAACCAAATAAAAAGGAGAAGCAGAGAAAAAGCGAAGCTATTGGAAGCTGCTGGGAAGCTGTAGGAAGCTGTTGGTTTTCCTGGAGAAGTTTGTCATGCTGGCTTTCCTGACGAATTCAGCTGCTCTCACCTTTGAAGGCGCTCAAGGCCTTGTCACTGAGAATGGCTATGTTTCATTTCAGTGGAGCTCTGGTCCTCACTTTGAGCATTGCTTTCTGGCTCCTGAGGGGAAGATGGTGCACTGCTCAGTCTCCTTGAGAAGCTTGTGTTAGCTTTCCTGATGGGAACTTGGCTGTTATTGTGAGAGGAGTGTGGGACCTCACTGCAGCGCAGGATGGCTGTGGTACCTTTTGGGGGAGCTCTGGTTCTTATTTTGAACATTGTTTGCTGGCTGCAGTGCAGATCCCTCAGCCTGCTGGCACAGATCCTTAATCCTGCTGGCAAAGACTTTTTCTTTCCACCACTGACCTTCAGGCTTTCCCAGCGCAGATCTGTCACACAATCCTGCATGAGACATTGTCATGGGCTCTTGGCCTCCAGCTGGACTCATACGGGGCATTGTTATGGGCTCTAGGTCTTCCACTGGACTCATGCAGGACATTACCATTAGATTTGGACCCTCAGCTGGATTCTTTGGTCTTTTTTTTTTTTTAATCTTTGCAGACTTGTTTTCATTGCCTAGGATCTAGGACATGAGAAAGGAAATGTCACCTTGGGGCACACCACACTTCCATCCCCAGGGAATGTCAATTCTTTGGTCTTTAGTGTGTGTGTGTGTGTGTACAGATTTCCTGCCCTCTTTTTGTATATGACTGCTGAAGTGATTATTATGAAGTAGTTCTATAAATTATGTGTCCTATATTGTACCCCTTGCAAAACCCCAGACTATAACAGATAGAATCAGTGATCATAAATTTCAAATAAATTTTCATAGATCATGAATCATTTACTATACCCCATGAGTACTGAAAGGTAACTTGATTAAATAGCAGTAAAAATTTTGATGGATAAATCTGCACTGCTGAAGTTTTAAACTTTTACTTCTACATCAAGAAGTAATTGAATCAATTCTGAGGTCATATCTATGCCACAATAACCAACTGTATGTCAGAGTCCAATTTAAGAGTAAATGTTCAGGTTTTACTACTAAAATAGGCAACTAACTTAATAGTAAGCAAATATTACATTTTTCTTGCACTTTAGAGACATAATATCAAAAGTTTAGACTCAATTCCACTGAAAATATATTGTGTCAGAAGTCCTCCAAGACCACGCCAAGGTTCAAAGCTTCATGAGGAGAAGCCACAGACTCTGTACAGTCATACTCCTGACTATGACTTACTATAATCAGAGGACGCAAAGACATAGGAAGAAAGGAAAAACGTGCTTGGGACAAAGTCCATCAGAATCCACATACAGACTTTCAAGGGTCCCCTCCCAGTGGAATCGTATCGACGTGCAGGGTTTCCCACCAATTACTTTTCTCAGCAAGAGTGACATTTTACCTATCAGCAAGGCTCGCTGGGAGCTCAGTGCCCGAGGTTTTCACTGGAGCCTGCCCCTCCAGTCTCCCACTGCTTAGCACATACCGCAATTCCAGAAGTTCCATAGAAAAGCTAGGGTTTAGCATAGATCACATTGTTTTCACAGTATAGACAGTCAGTCATTCAAAAGTTAGGGTAACTAGAGTCTTCCCAAAATCTGACTTCCCAGATGCCTGCCAAGAGTCAAGAGTGAGTGATCCAGAACTTCCAAAGGAGAGTCATCAGGGCTTCTGTATTAATTCCTTTCTGCAGAGTATTGAACTTGCCATTCAGTGTCTAGGACCCTCTGCCTGCACATGCTGAACAATATATGAATTTTCTCCATTGTTCCTCAAGCTCTGTCTGGCATATATTTGAAAATGATAGCTTATGATGCTAAAAAAGGAAACACAAGCACTCATACAGAAATCTTTGTAATGAAGTTGGTTATCACTAAAATGCTGATAAGTTTCACCCTTACTTATGGAAATAAATTTGTGTTGCATAAAGAAAGATTATCAGGATATTAATAGGTAGCTCTGAAATATATATCAATTCAGGTTCAATAATGTGAAAATGTTTTGTTTAAAGTGAAATTTATGTTAGATGTTTAAGAATAACTTAAGAGGGCAGAGTGGGGAGAGTTGCTGTCCAGATGCTGCAATATACCAACTCCAGGAAGACAAGCAAGTGGGTCCCCTGGACCCAGGAAAGATACGAAGTGAAAAATTTAAGCCCACGGGGAAAGTGAAGAGAGAAACTTCAGCGAAGAAGAAAGAAGGAGGTAGCTAGTGAAGCCCTCTCCCTGAGCCGGGACTCGCTGCATGAGAGGAGCGATTTGGGCCTACAGACACACAGGGACAGCTGGCAACCCCAGCTGCCTCCACGGAGAGATGCAGCAATAAAGGGGAGCGGTGGACAGGAATGACTGCACTAGCTGTGTGTGAATACTGAGAGTGTGGTCATCCTATAGGAGAGAGCAATTGGCAGGGGGCCATCTTGGACAGAGGCTCTCTGAGCTCAGAGCCCAGAGCTACTGCCAGCTCCACCTAGGGGCTCCCATCTGGGTTCAGACCCACAAATATGTGCTGACTACCACAGGCTGAATGAGTCTGGTCTTTGCCCTGTTGGCCAGAATACAGCCTGAACTTCAGGGGCTCACGGAGATTGCCCACTATCCCACCACAAAGCTACTGCTGGCTTGCTGGTATAAATCTGGACTCTGTCTCCACACACTGTCCCCAAGTGGCAACAGAGACAAATCTGGAAATGGACTTTTTTTTCTCTCCATCTCTCATTTGTTTTTTGTTGTTGTTGTTATGGTTTTTTTTTTTTTTTTTTGGTGGGGGGGTTGTCCTTCATTGTTTGATCTTGTTTTTGTATCAGTGTGAATGTGGTCTATAATCTCTGTGGTTATTTTTCTGTTTTGTTCTTTCATTTCTTCCTTCTCCCTTTCCTTCCAGCCTTCTGCACCAGTTTCCCAAAGCTAGTGTGATCCCCCTTTATCCTCTGGCCTTTCTCCCAATCACTTCTTCTTCTTCTACTTCTCTAGTTTCTCCCTAATCCCTTTTAAAATTTAATCCCTGAGGGTAAAATTAACATATTTCCCTTTTTGAGGGGACAGAGTTTTTCTAGGTAGTTCAGACTGGCCTAGAAACTCACCTTGTAGACCAGGCTGGCCTCGAACTTGCAGCAATCCACCTGCGTCAGCCTCCTGAGTGCTGGGATTACAAGTGTGTGCCACCCTACCCAGCAAGATTGACATATTAAGGACTTATATACTGCATGTAATTTTCTAGTTTGTTTTGGATATTCTAGTATGACCACAAATCTAGTTCATACAGTTAAGGTGGCAAAGCAGTGGTTACCAGAATCTGTCATTTTCTAGGCTCTGTTTGATGCTATTGTTATTGTTGATGGTACCACTTTAGGGAAAAGTAACATAACTGCTCTAACCAGCTGCTCTTCCTGGTATTCCAAGACTGAGATTGAACAGGAGTCATAGAAAATACTGTTACAATGCCAAACAACCATGCGCTGGGCCAAGCAGGCAGCAACATCTCATTCCCAACAAATTAAAAAGGAAGGATTGTGAAACAGATTCAAAATCAAAAAACCAGCTACAACTGTAAGACATCTTAGAGAAGTAGCATTTTCTAATGGTTTTCAATATTAGGATAAAGCAACTCACCATAGGCAGTTTAGAAGCATCAACCCAGAAATTAAACTTAAAGAAAATGAGAAGAGACTTAAATAAGATGCAACCCCAGACATTCAGTTCACCAAAGGCAAACCCAGGGGGCAGTGAGGTGAAACAGCCCAAAAGCCACTCACCCGGCCTCTCTGACGTGGTAACAATAAAGCAATCGAATGAGGCTCTAGAAAAAATCAAATGAGAAATAATTTCTCAGATAACTGCCGAGATATTGCCACACGGTGCAAACCATGCTTAGTGACTCCAGAGCAGATACAGATGAAAACAATAGAGGAGCTTAGGAAAATTATAGGAATCACGAATGCCCAGCCCAGGAAAGAAACGGAATCCATAAGAAGCTTAAGCAGATATCCAGGAGAATAAAAATTCCATCGAAAGTATCCACAGAAGGATGAGCTAATATAAATTCAGAATCTCAGATATAGAAGACAGCCTTGTGGTTAGTGATCATAGATTTCTGAAAAATAGCAGGACCATGAGAAATCAATACAGCAGCTAACAGATGATGCAAAGAAGAAAAACTTAAGACGGATTGAAGTCAAAGCAAAAGCAGGAGATATGAAATCATATTAAAACAAATCAGATAAAAGAATAACAAATCATATTTTTTTTATTTTAAAAAAATAAAAGTACAAAAACATATTGACAAACAGACACCAATTAGCATAAAAAATAGTACGGTCACAACTAATCTATAGACAAGGTGATATGATCTCAACAGTGGTTATTGCTTTATCCATTGATATCTTCGAAGTCTAAATATATAAACCCATATACAGACATGCAAATTTAGTCAGACAATTAATCCTCTCAACAAGAGAAAAAACACAAAAACCAAAAATCCAAAGACAAAAAACAAAACAGGCAAACATCAACAACAGCAACAACAACAACAAAAAAAACAAAACACCAATAGTTGCTGCTTTACATATTGATATCTTCGAAGTGTGTGTTCAGGACAACACATACAGACATACAAGATTGATCAAATAACCCGTCATCGACTATTGCTTAGCATTAAGTGATATAATACAATAGTAGAACCATGTTAGCCCTCCTGCATATATGTATATTCATATATACATACATACATTTCTGTCTCTTTCTTTTCTCCTTTCCCTCGTCCCATCTGTTCTTTGTTTTTGAACAGATTTCCTTCATGTCTCTTAGTTTATATTCCCACCCTCGTGTTCTTACACCAGTGATACAATACGTTGCCTGCACATGTATCACTGATTTATTTCACTTATGAGTATGGACTCCAGTTTTGTCCACTTGCCTACAAAATCCCCAAAGCTGTCTTTCTTTATAGCTGAATAATATTCCATTATATAAAAATGCCACAATTTTTTAATCCAGTCTTTTATGGATGGGCACTTGGGTTGCTTCCACATTTTAGCTATTACAAATTGTGCTGCTATAAACATGGGTGCACATATGTCAGAGTGATATGATGTTTTCAGATCTTCTGGGAAAATACCCAGAAGAAGAATAGCTGGTTTGAATGGAACCTCTAGACCTAGTTTGCTGAGAAATCTCCAAACGGCTCTCGACAGTGGTTGCACCAGTCTGCATTCCCACCAGCAGTGTAATAGAGTCCCTATTTCTCCACAGCCTCGCCAGCATCTCTTATTGGATGACTTTTTCATACTGGCCAGTCTTACTGGGGTGAGATGAAATCTCAATGTTGTTTTAATTTGCATTTCTCGAATGACTAAGGATGTGGAACATTTTCTCATATATTTATTTGCCATTTGTATTTCTTTGTCTGAGAATTGTGTATTCATCTCAGATGCCCATTTCTGGATTGGGTCTTTGAATTTGGACAGGTACATGTTTTTTAATTCTTTGTATGTTCTAGATAGAAGACCT
>PVLD010034928.1:0-12242 GCA_004027595.1 Dinomys branickii | reverse complement strand
GTTGATGTTGTTGCTGTTGTTGTTGTTTGCCTGTTTTGTTTCTTGTCTTTGGATTTTTGGTTTTTGTGTTTTTTCTGTTGTTGAGAGGATTAATTGTCTGACTAAATTTGCATGTCTGTATATGGGTTCATACATTTACAATTCGAAGATATCAATGGATAAAGCAATAACCACTGTTGAGACCATATCACCTTGTCTACAGATTAGTTGTGATTGTACTATTTTTTATGATAATAGGTGTCTGTTTGTCAATATGTTTTTGTACTTTTATGTTTTAAAAATAAAAAAATAAAAAATAAAAAAGAGAAGGAAAGCATATTAACAGACAGACATTCATTTACAAAATAGCATAAGATCAATACGAGCAATACAGAGTTACAGACAAAGTGGTAGGAAATTATCAAAGATCGTTGTATCACACATTGATATCTTCAAAGTGGTTTCTCAGGAAAACAGAGGAATGCAAGATTGAGCAAATAATTAGTCATTGACTATTCCTTTCAGAAAAGCTGTAGAAGTCAGCAGTAAAGTTATGTTAGCTATCCTGTTGTTATGGTTTATACCTTGTGTCAACTTGGAGAGTCTAGAGGTTTGGCTGAGTGACTCAGCAGGAAGCCAGAGTGCTTACTTTGTACACATCCTGAGCCTGTGGAAGAGGAGGGCATGGAGACTGTGTGAGAGCTACATGCCCCCTGGGTGGGGGTAGGCTGTTTACCAGGTAAGGGAGAGAAAGAGGCTGCTTGCCTGCCATTCCTCCCTTTTGCTCTTGTGGTTTTTGCTGTGCTCTGCTGCCATGAACAATTGCCCTCTGCGATGTGCCACTCTGCCTCAGAACCAGCCAAGTATGGACTCAAACCTCCACAAACTGTAAGCTAAATAAACGTTTCCTTCCTTCATTTTGGGTGCTGGGTATTTTGTCACAGCAATGAAAGAAAAGTAACCAAGACATCTGTGTATACATGCATAATTTCCTTTTTCCTCAGACTATTTATAAACAGACAACAGAGAGGAGTTAGAGAAACACCTTGATTGATTACAGCTCTTTTTCTGCCTCCTTTGGACCTGCTGTGAGTAGCTGGCAGCCGCTGACTGGTGCAAGCTCAGCTGCAGCAATTGGTCCCTGCGCAGCTAGTTGTTACACTCACTACTCAGGCTGAAAGTTTATTTACTTGTTTGATTGGAGTTACTTAGAGACTCAAGGTAGGTGGACTATTTCCAGCCGATTTTAGTTTAATTTTAACACCTGTAAAAGACAAATTACTGTGGCTGCAAACTTCTCCCTTTGAACAGAAATCAGAGTGCCTCAGGGCTTTTGGAATTTTCGTCGCAGTGGCTGCAATATTTGGGAATCCCGCTCTGGCCTGTGTTCTGAACAGGGAGGAAGCTCCTCCCTGTCACTGCATTTCCCCGTAATATATAATGAGATCAACTCTAGACTGAGATAGAGAGGATCCTCAGAAATGAAGAGCTGGGTCACAACATCTACTAACTGCTGAGCCGGAGGAAAAGAAAGGGTGAGCAAGGACGCTGAAGAGAATGAGAATCAGCTGTGGCTCCAGAGCAGCTGATGGGACAGTAGTTCGTCTATATTTGCAAAGCGTCCCCTACGGGAAGGTAGGTTACGGAGTCCTAGTCTCTAGGACTCCGCATGCACAAAGAAGCAAGTCTGCACAGCACACATAGCAGTTGGTGCTCCAAACTTCATTGGGGAGCGGGGGAGATGTCCGCTTCCCTTTCTCCATTTTTCCTGTGGTTTCTAGGTTTTTACTTGGCTCTTCCTTGATTTTTGTAACTGTTGTTTCTTGTCTCTTAACGGAGTTGTTGCTTCCCAGCTCTCTGGATTCCAGCTCTTAGACAGGCTATGATACGCTGCTGAGTTCCTCTCTGCCATTTACTCCTCCTCCGTTGTTATCCTTAAAGTATATTTCCTCTGTGTATGTAACTCTAAGTCAAAGTCTTGTTCCTCTTTCAGCGATATTTGTTTAGTTACTTATTTGCCTATTTAATATGCACTACTGGAGGTGAACCAGGGCCTTCTCACTAGGTTCAATATCATAGCCGTTTTTATATTTTATTTGGGGACAGGTTCTCATTAAATCCCAGGTTTGGCTCAAATTTTCAGTCCTTCTGCCTCAGCCTTCATAGCACTAGGTTTATAGACGGCGGCACCACCTCCAGCTCTTCCAGCAATTTAAAGTTGTTACTCTACAGTTTTCTAACTCGCAATGTTTTATTTCAGAATCGTCCTGTCGTCTGCATTTAAGTTACACTGTGTATAGCTTTTGCATTCTTTGACTCACTATAAAATTTCTATTAATCATTGGCCTTGAGCTCTTTCATTACAATATGACTTGATAGAGTCTTTCCAAATGTAATTGTGCTTTCACTGCATTGAGGTTATTTCATATACTGTTAGTATTTACTCTAAATATTTTAGTTTAGTAGCACATATGTATTGTACATACTGTTTACTTTGCCTGTGTGGCATTGGTACGGGTACATAACACATCTTAAATCCTTTTCTTCACCTCCTTTCCCGTCCACCCTTCCCTCTTGCATCTCTCCCTTATGTGCTGCAAATGTGTACAAACAATGCTCTTAGTCTCATTTTTAATCCCTCTCTGCTGCAATGTGGTAGTTTTATAATTTTGTATTTAAATTTTCTAGCTTCGTTCTCTGTACATGAAATCTGTTATTTCATCTGGTATATTTTTATTTTATAAACTGTACCTTCAACCTTAGAAATTTGACTTCAGTATTTTAAAATAAATTCCATGTATCTATTTAAGTTTCCAAAGTATGCAATTAAATTATAATAACTAAGTTAGTACCCTTGTCTCCTAATGCTAATATTTGATCATTCTGTGGACATGTTTCATCACTGGATATATTTTGTCTACTTGCCTTTGTGTTAATTACTGACAGACCTTTAGATAGTGAATTTGACCTTTGGGGCACTGGATATGTTATTATTTCTATCAGTGCTTTGAGCTTTATTCTGGAACAGAATTAAATTACTTAAAATTAGTTTCACAATTTTGTAGCTTTGTGTGAATATATTTTAGTAGACTTTAAGAGTTAGTTTTTCTTACTATCAAGGCAAGAGCTTTCTCTGTACTCTAACCAAGGCCCAGGATACCTGAGGCTTTCAGTCTGGCTGGTCCAAAAAGACACTGTCTCTCTCTCTCTCTCTCTCTCTCTCTCTCTCTCTCTCTCTCTCTCTCTCTCTCTCTCTCAGTACTGGGCACTGTTTTCTCCAATATTTTTATGTGATGTTTTCTATAGCAGCCAAAACCTTGCTCACAAGAACGCACTAATGAACTCTTTGTGGAATACTTTGAACACTGCAGATTTCCAAGTGGTCACTCTGTTCTTCTCTGGATATATACTTCCTAAACAAGTGCTGCTTTGGTTTCCTCAGGAGCCCAGCTACATTTCCTCACCTCAGGAAGCTCTCTCAGATTTATATCAATCTCCCATCCTGAACTCATGGTGGGGGGACTTGTACACAGCCGTACACTCAGGTCACAGTAGTGCTCATGGATCCAGGGGTCATCAGCCTTCACAGCTTCATGCTTAGAGTGTTGGAAATGTTTCTTTCTTATTTATCTCTTTTAAAAAGTTGACTGAAGCAGTGAAAGTAAATATAATCACTGTGTGCTCCATTGCTATTAAGGTTTGTATGTAAAATATCCCCCAGTGTCTCATATGTTCAGACATGGACTTTGGGAAGGTGGTTGGCTCGCGCATCTTCTAACTTCAGCAGAGGGTGAACCCAGTAGAGGATTCATAATTTGCTGGCACCTTTGGGAAGTGTTTTAGTTACTTTTCTTTTTGCTGAAACAAAATACCCAATACCTGAAGTTACAGGAGGAAGGACCATTCAGTTCACATGTTATAGAGGTTTCATTTTCTGGCTCTGAAACAGGGTAGCATGGCAGACGGCCATCAGTTAGCAGACAGGCAGAAGGCACCAAGCGACCAGTGATGAATAACAACCCTCTTTCTGTCCCTTATTCTTATCCAGGCTACCTACCTCTAGGCTATGCACCACCCATATCTTACACAGGCATCCATAATTCTACCAGGAACTATGCCAAACCAATCAGTGGACTAAACTAGTAACCACCTACCCTTGTTCCTAGCACCACACACTTCATCCCCACATCACATACTGTAGAGCCAGCCACTCTGAAAAGCCCCACCTATGACTGCACGAAAATTAGGGGGGGTCATCAGATAGAAGCTACACCAAGAGGTGATGAAAGCTTAGGAGATAGGACATGGTTACATAAAAAGGCATGGGTGCACTGTGTGGGAGCTCTTTCTTATCCACAGCCTCCCCCCCGCCGCCGCCTCTTTCTCTCTGGTTCCTGCTCTCTTTTTCTTGGTGGGTATGTCTACCATGCCCTTCCACACTGATCTGTCTGTCATGCCACAGGACAAAAACCAATGGACTCATATGACGACAACAATCTGCAGTGTAACAACCAATGGTGAATTCCTACAACCCTGCCTAGTGCCACTATGTGTTGTCTCTAATGTTCTTTTAAATTATTATTTTCTTATTCTCTTTAATGATTTCATCAGTCTTCTTACATCTGGTAATCTGAGCAACATCACTGAAGATAACAATAGGTAATGTAACCACTACCGTTAATCCCTATCATTTTGTTTGAAACCCTGTATCATTTTTAATGTCCTTGCTTTGTGTTGTTTGTATTTTGCTGTTGTTCTTTTTATTTTTGTATTTTTTTAAATAAAATAAAAACTAATGGACTCAGCTGTCCAGGGACTGAAACTTCTAAAACTATGTGCCCAAACATCCCCACTTTAAGTTGTTTTTCCCAGCTGGTTTTTCATGATCATGGTATCTCCCCTGCCAGGTAAGTATTCCCAGGTGTTTTTTCATAGCAATAAAGCAACCAGAAGTTATTTTCTGGCTTTCGTGATTTCACATAAATAGTCAACTATTGTTCTTCCAGTTAGTCTGTTAAATATACTGTGCATTTATTCTCTTCGTGGTTGTTAGTGTTTCTGACTGACTATTTCAGGTTAACTTATATTGACTACTTTGTTTTCTTCTTCTCAAGTTTTATAATTTTTAAACAGTACCAGGGTCACTGAGTATTATAATAATGTTACATCGGAGATCTAGGGAGGGCAGAAGCTGACCTGAACATTTTAGCAATGTTTTTTATTGCTCTCAGGGATACATGATGTCTTCTGTATCAAGTCCAGGCTGTTCTCAGTGGTAAAATATTTGCCTTGTGCAGCAGAGGATGTGGGCCTACTCAATTTTATCATCCCAGACTCCCATTCCTTCAACAGCCTAATACTTAGTGAAAGTCCTCTAGAATAATTCTGTAGATGACAACCACCTGCTTGCTTGGAACTCACTCAGTCACAGTAATATAAAGCCCAATTTTTTCCTGCCCATTATGCTCAAGATATAGCTTCAAGAAGACAAAAAAGTGGCCAGTTTTTACTCATCTGAAAAGAGCACTTCATTCTGTAAAATTTAGATTTTATTTGATAGTTCTTTCAAGCTCCCAGATCTGTGAAGTCTTTAAAAACATCTATCATATAATAATTTGTCAAAATTCCTTATTATTTCTAGTTATTAACTTCAGGTATATTTGGGCAGTATTCTTCAACATCCAAATAAGAAATAAGCCTCCAGACCTTGCAATTTCGTGGCCAGCACTGGGCTTGCCTCTTGAATCATTATGATGTATTTAAGATAAAGATGTCTTTTAAAAATAAAAATTTAAAAATAAATATGTCTTTATTTTATCTTGATATATGTAGGCATTTATGCTAGCAATTCCTATTTGAAAATTTCTCTGTTTTCGTGGGTATCAGGAATTGAACTCAGGACCTTGAGCTTGCCAGGCAGGTGCTTGTGCCACTGAGTGATATCTGCAGCCCTCCTATTTGAAATTTCTGTTCACTTTTTATGTGACAGAGAATATTCAAAATCCCCAATTTGGTTCCATCAGAGCATACTATATTTCATAAGATTGTGCGTCTTTTTCTTTTTCCTGACTGTTTGCAAACTATATAGGACCCTCCTCTGCCTTGATGACCAAGACCACTTTTATTTTAAATTTTGGATGAACACCTTTGATACTTTATATAAAATAAAAGAAAGAAATGCTGCAAAAAATATATTCCTATATTGAAGAGACCCCTTTACTAAACCTCCTTGATCTGACCTGTCACTAGAATTATATGTACCTTTATAGCATTGCTTTAATCATATAAATTTTGGAGGAAATCTTCTCAGACAATGCAACATTTCTATTAAATAAATTTGATTACAGATTTTCTTTTTTTTTCTTTTAGTGCCAGAAATCAAACTCAGGATCTTGCACTTGCCGGGCGAGCACTGTGTCACTGAGCTGTCTCCCCGGCATGGTTA
Organism: Dinomys branickii; assembly: GCA_004027595.1. Classification (NCBI taxonomy): domain Eukaryota; kingdom Metazoa; phylum Chordata; class Mammalia; order Rodentia; family Dinomyidae; genus Dinomys; species Dinomys branickii. The sequence continues at coordinate 5,818 of PVLD010034928.1, read as the reverse complement.
CAGATTCTCCAGGCAGTTCTCTCTCCTTTCAACTCCTACTATTACTGGCTGTACTTTCTCTTTTTAACTAGCACTATTGCAATTTTTTATTCTTTTGTTTAAATACATGCATACATAAACCGAAAGATATTTTCTAAGCTTTTGTTGGAGGAGGAAAGATGTATGTGTTTTATTATGTTAACTTGATGGTCTGAGAATGTACTATATTAAATACCCATTACTTATATTTGCATATATGTGTGTATCCACACTTCAGTGCGCACAGGTAAGTCCAAATGTACTTACATATAACAATATACAAAGCACATTTATAGTCACACTTACCTTTATTCTATCAGGTGTCGCGCTCTTTCACAGGCAAATTGTTGGACTTACAAATAAGGAAAAAAGGCCTCCTAGGTCATACTTTCATCAGGGCACATGATCCTTAAGTCAGTGTATTACATACTTGCCTCTGAAACCAAGAAATAAATCGACTTATTTGCATTCTGACTTATATTTTGATTGAATTAGCAAGCGTTTTGAGAGCATGTAATACCACATGCTTGTTATTTTTTCCTTTCAAAAATGACAGAACAGCCTTTCTCTGCATTTACTGAAAGTGTAAAGACTCTTCTCAGCTATCAGATTGTCAGCATTCTAGAAAATGTCATCCTCACTCTGGAGAAAGCCACTGTCATTGTGAAAGGCTTAGAGCGATCCTGCAGAGAGACTTCAGTCCCTTCCATGCAGAACTCAGGCTCCTTGCGACAAAGAAGAAAAGGCCCCAGGTTGACCAATGCAAGGGAAACAGGAACTGTCTGCCTTTCACATTCTCCAGAGTCAGGCGCAGGACATGATCCAGGGTGTCATGCAATCGGGGCCATCCAGGTGTGCTTCATCCAGTGTCCATGTGCGCTGTCTTCCCTGTCATGGTGTCCATTTAGGAAAATTCTTCTCCTTTTGAAAGCCAAAATTTCTTTGGTGGTAGAAAATGTATCCACAGCCTTCAGATAAGGACAGGAGTTGCTTGTTCAATAACTCAAGTTGCAAAGACATTTTTCTTCTTGAAGGAAGTGATATTGAACTTATTTCAAATTTACTTCGTTTGATCCAGAAAGCCACACCAAATAAGGATATCAAAACACTGAAAAGAAGGATCTCAGAACACTGTGGAGTGGTATCTATGTTTCTGAAAAGGGAAAAGTTCTGCAGTTTGATAAATAAGATCTAAATATTATTCAGTTGCCACAAGTCCCCAAAAGGTATATTCTGTTTGTAATATTTTAACACTACAACAAAGGCCTCTGTCAAAAAATTCTACAAACAATTCTATTGGAGGTTTATAAAAAAATCATTTATCAATTGTGTTTTGTTTAATGTAAGTAGTATGTAACCCTAAGTACATCACTTTGCTATGACTTCTAAGCACTTTTTATGCACAATTTTTTCCTTCTATTTACACATTATTCTATTCAGGCCTATTACAAAGTTAGCGTTTTTAAGGGAATACTATTCTACTGCACATGCGTATGTCACTGTTTTTGAATTGGATATGTGTGTTCATATTTTGTAATTAAAAAAGTAGAGCAATTATGCATTTGGGTCTCTTTTATACATATATGTAGAACATCTTACTAATGGCCAAGCTCTGTAATAGGCACAGTTTAGTATGGTGAAAGGTTAGTGTCACTGAGCCTCCTATGGGATCTGTAGTGTCTTATGGAGATGTGGATAATAAAGGAAAGCATCAGAGGATGAGTAGGTGCTGGGTTTGGAGGAAAAAGAGGATGTAGAAAAAATGCAGGTATGAAGGAAGAAACCAGTGGCAGGCATAGTATATGTGAAGTGAAGATGAATGTACTAAGTTTATAAATGCACCGAGCAGTGGACCAACATGAGGGCCAGGATAGGCAGATGGGCAAGTCCAAGTTATATCAAGAAAAATCGAGATAATTCTCTTAGCATAATTCTTGACAAGTGAATTACTGTCAAAAGCAATGAGTACTGTGTTTCTCTCCTAGTCATACAGATGGGAATAAAAGTTACTAGCTTTAAAAATGCAAAGAAGCTATCCAAACATCAATTTATTTAATATCATTTAATTCTTCATGACAAGGGATGTCCTGTGTTATACATAATAAAAATTAATGGATTTTGGGATTCATTTCCTCCGTTCCATTTTATTGACTTTTATGCCTAGGGCGCGCCCGACTGATTCTCTTCACTTAACAAACTAATATTCACATGACAGCAACTGTGGTAGCATTTTGTATGCCAATAATATTTTCATCACATGAACGCTAATTATTCCATCATTTTCCTTGGTGGGTACATTTTTATCACTCACAATATGACAGGCATTATGTTAGATGCGGACAGCGAACCAAAGATGCCAGTTGCTTCCCTCGTGGGGACAACAATTGACAGGAGACACAGATAACAGCAAAAGAACCATTTAGACAGAAGCAGGGTTACAGTATTAAAAATTAGCAGCAAGGAGAAACACACAGTGCTATGATTCTATAATACAAGCAAAGTCCAGAAATCCTTTTATAAAGACATAGTGATAATCTGACACAGCAGGGGCAAGTGAGGTCCCCAAGGGAATGGTGAGGCCGGAGATGAGTTAACAGAAAGTCACAGCAAGTGTGCCAGGCCGGGAAAGGACAGAAGAGGACTAGTTCATGTAATTGACAGAAAGAGCCTGGTGACACGTGACACCAAGCATAGCTGCATCCACAGTCTGGACTTTACCGCAAGAACAGTGCCCAGGTACAAATAGTCTTAAGAAGGTGCTAGTGGGTTCGTGTGCTATAAGAGAAGAAGCAGATGAGATATACTTCTGGGAGGAGAAACGTCTCCTAGCTATGGGGAGTGGTGTGGGTAGGTAAGGGTTGATATAAGGACAATACTTATATGATCCTTATGGAAGATACTCCAGAAGCTCAAGTGAGAGAAGATGACCGCCTGCAGGAGGGACAGTAGACCATGGAGAAAATGGTATGGATCCCACTGAGCTGAATTTATGATGAAATATCAATAAGGCTTGGTGATAAAAATTAAAATGTGAACTATATATTATACGTAAGACAATAGATATGATAAAGATTAGCTCATAGATAAAATAACATGATTCATTGACATATGATATATGTAGAGAGGATACATAATTGATGATAAATGATGGTGATAGAAGATGATTAGATATATGCATACGAAGAGTCATATACCTTTTAAATCTTTGTTTCTGATTATTTTATTGGTCTCTCTGACACATTTTTATGTTACCATGTAACCTTTTACTGAGTAAGAATAATATATTTTTATTTCCTAAACACATCAAAAGTACTTGAAGATCTAAAGTTGTTGGGATATATCAAAGGAAACGCATTAAGGAAGTTTAATTTAACACTATATATTGAGGAAAGAACTATGGGGTGGATTAGACAGCCCTTAGAACCACAACAGGTTCTACTGTAGATTCCCAGCTTGTTACACGTTCAGAGAGCATCCACAGACCGAATGTGGGTTAATTGGTTACCGCTTGGCATTTTCCTTTATTGAATCAGTTTGCTCCCTGATATTGCCTAGAGCTCAGTTTCTATATTGACAGAGACTTTGATATTTGTTACAAGAATGTTCTTCTGAGCCAAGCTCTCAGGGAGGTTACACACTATTTCGGATTGCAGATTGTTATAGCTGTACTCAAGCACAGAGGAATCCTTAGGACAAATTTATAGTTGCATGGATAAAACATGTACATTAGAAATGTATTTGTTTCTCCTGGGTTTAATCCATTGTAGCTCATTTTCTTGTGTGTTTGATCTTCATTTACATGCTTTCATATCATCAGTCTTTGTGCATTTACCTAGGGTTTAATTAATGATATTCTCTTCCAGAAATAATTCATACTCTTTCTTTTGAAACTCTAATTCACTATGAAAATTAGATCCATTTACTACCTCTTAACATTATTCTTTGCATTTACTCTTCTTGTAATACATCTTTAATTTACAAAAGGTTTGATTTACCTCACTGCTGTGGCAAAAATTGGCAGATGGGTCACTGTGCCTCTACTGATTCTCACCTTCATCTCCACACAGTCCTTAATATCCTTTGTGATAAAGTTATGGGCAGCTGAGTTAGACAGAAATATTAAAGTTGTTACAGACAGACAGAGCCGGGCCCTCGAAGGAGCCAATGCTGAAGATGAGATACCTCGCAACTGTGGGAGAGACAGACACCTCCAGCTGTGGATAAAAGATTAACCAGATGCGCCCACATGCTTCCCTAGGGATGGACCTCAGGGACTAATATTCTAAATAGGTAGCCATCACCTTTAAAAAGCCAGGAAGAGTCGCTAGCCTGACTCCCTACAGGAAAGGCCCCTGCTCTGTGTTCATGCCCCCCTGCTACATGACACGCTCCCCCACTTGATCTCAATGTAATCAATTTTACCTGAACAATTATACACATAATCTTGTTGGCTGACCACAGTTTTGTCCCACCTCATGCCCACCTTGCAATTTCTCATTTCCCCCAGTCCTGGACCCCCCTCACCTTGTGGTTTTCCTCGAGAAAATCCCTGGGAAAGGCAAGGTCCTTGGAAAACTACTCGGGTCCCATTCTGTCTCACTCTCGGACAGAAGCTTCCTTTCCCTCAATGAAAATGTTCTGCTCTTCACCTCCATGGTTCCCCAAATTCATTCTTCAATTTCAGAGAACACAGACTCACCCTAGATATTATTCAGGTTGGAAGTTTCTATTTCTCATATCAAGAATATCAATTAAGAGTGTTTGGAGAACATCATGGGAAGGGTCCATTTTTTTTTAAACTTAATTCAGGACCTTCTTTTCATTTTGTTCAAAAAGACCCTCTGAACAGCATCCACATGCACTGGATAGACTTTTAGTTCATGAGTTAATATTGAAGTTTTTTACAATTATTTTTAAGATATAACATTTTATCATCTTCAGTCTTACATAACGGTCACTCAAAAACTAAAAATTTTTAATTTTCATTGGACTGGCACGTATTTTATTGTGCAATTACTATCTAAAATCCTTGGACTCGTTCATAAATCTCAGCTGTATCATCAGATCTCTAGCTCAGTGATCATCTTGACTGGATTGGGGCCATGGATGGGATTAATCAAATGACACTTCTGAGAGGATCTGGTGGGTTAGAGCAGCATGACCTTACAACTGTACCGAGCCACTGATCCTTTTCTCTTTGGTGGTGTTCCCGAGCTTGGCTTCCATGGTTGCAGTGAAATGAGCTTATTTGTTTGGCTGCATCCACCCAATGTATTTGCTTTGGAGCCAGTTGATCATGAACTAAATCTTGTAAAGATCTGACAAATTAAACCTTTCTCATTTAAATTGTGGGTTCTGTGTATTGTGTCCCAGTAACAGGAAAACTGATGGATGTAATGACCATGTTTTTCTATACCCTACTTACTATTTTTGATACATTTGCTATTTTTCCTTGTAGTTAGGCTAGATATTCATTACTGCATAGAAATTATTTTAAATGAAGAAAAATATGCTCAAATAATATGGAAACAAAGAATTATACATTACTTAAATACAAGTTGGCATGCTCTGGTTGAGGACCAAATATATCTTGTCTGCTGTTTTTATTTTTATTTTATTTTTTTTTATTTTAGAAACATAAAAGTACAAAAACATATTGACAAACAGACACCCATTATCATAGAAAATAGTACAATCACAACTAATCTATAGACAAGGTGATATGGTCTCAACAGTAGTTGTTGTTTTATCCATTGATATCTTCGAATTGTAGATGTATGGACCCATATACAGACATGCA
>PVLD010034927.1:0-12243 GCA_004027595.1 Dinomys branickii | reverse complement strand
TCTCCCCCGGCATCTCAGAGAAATACGCCCAGTTTAAACTTCCCAGCCGAGGTCCCGGCATTCACGCTCGCCAAGTCTGTCTCGAGCTGGTGGTGTTTATTAAGGAGGTTCGCTCCCTTGCTGCTCACCTGGTCGCCATCTTCCCCGGATCCCACTCCTCCTTTTGAACTCATATTGGAAGCCTATTCTGTCCCATACAACTAGCCCCTTGGGCATTACTGTCCAGCATTCCCTATAGGTACCTTTTCCAGCCACCCTGGTAGGCAAGGCACAGGCTACTAGTAGATAGATGTCCACGGTTTGATAGTCTCATGGCCCTCAAGGATGCAAAGGTGATCCAGGCTTGCTCTTTTCCTTTGACAGCAGGCCACTATGGAAGGTTGCTTCAGGACAAGAAGACAAGAGATGTGTCCACAGTGTTATTTTTCAAATCATCTACAAAGCACCAGGCTCACAACAGCTGCCCTAATACCTTCTGATGTGGAGGGAAGGAGGGAGAGGGGCTGGGACTGAGAGAGGGAAGGAGGGAAGGAGGGAGAGAGGGAGAACTCAAACTGGCTAAAAGATCAAGAGTTTCCATCATGGATCAAACAATAAAAAAAGTAAACTCCTCATTCTCTCCCTCCCTGAAAATCCGTACTCCTCTGGATCAAAAACTCTCTCATTATATGGATAGTACACTTTTTAAAAGCCTGATTTAATATTTTCCCTTGCTTTTGAAATTCTCCCAGGTCTCAGGTTGCCAAAAGATTGGGGAGAGCAGAATATTTCTAGTCAACGATAGCATTATCACTTGATTCCTGTTAATCCCTAAATACTGGAAATAGCACACCTAGTATTTAGCAAAAGTCTGGCTTCTTAATGCGGCAGGCATTAGGGTAGGCATTAGGCATTTCAGATAGCAGGAAAAGCTTACATCCCTTTCCTACCCTACATTTTTTTCCCCTACAACAAAAGTTTCTTCTCAAAGTTTCACTTTAAATATAAAATATGTCCTTGTGGAAGCTGTTACAAATGTCACCACTTTAACCGGCCCAAATTTATGGTGGCATTGAATTTTAATGGAGCCATAAACGTCTGATGTAATGGTGATATATGCACTGCAATAAATTGTTATAGAGAAATATAAAAATAAGTGTAAGATAAAAGATTGTGTATAAAATATGTTTTTACATCTCCTTTAATGATTAAAAATCATACAAACTTGATATTCTAAATCACTTGAAATTGCCATTGTGGCTCTGGGAACATTTTCTCCCCCGAAAGTTTCTCCCAGGCTGGGTTGATGCCTCTGTGGTCAGAAATCGCATCCACTTTAATGAGGACATGTAGATGATTTTTATGTTGACATGGGGGAAAAGGTAATTAGCATTAAAGAAGATGGACGTGATGATAGTAATGACCTTGTGCCTTGGGAATGGTCCTTGGAAACCAGCAGGATTGATGGGCTGGTGGCCTCACAGCTGTTCCTACTGTCTTCAGGGTGACCTGACCACTCACCTGGCATCTTGTAGTGACTGGGAAGCTCCAAGACAGAAGCAAGAGACAAGGAGAGGAGAGAGCAAGCAGAACAGGTGAAGGGAGGCTCTGGCTGTGAGAAGGGACAGAGCAAAAGTGGCTGCAGATGATACTGAACTGTGGTCCCAGCTCTGCTTGCTGTGTGACCATGCATAGCAGTGACTTCACCCTCCCATGCCTCTGTTTCCCCATTTACAAGATGATAGTATCCCTTGACACAGGGATACTAACACCAAGATATGGATGGATATGTTTACTTTGCAATCTCCCTTTACCTATTTTCAGTAACACTGTAAACATTCCTGAGCATCCACCCCAAACTCATTCTGACTCAAACCTCTTGCTCAGCAATAGGAAGATCCTGCAGCCTTAGACATCTACCCAAGGATGGGCATGTGAGTCTCATCAGAGCCAATACAAAGCCACAGAACTGTAACTTGGAGGACAGGAACATAAACTTCCTTTTTTTCTGGATTTCACTGTGAAACAATGTAGGTTTCAATAGCCGCAGCCCTTTTGCCACCATGACAACCAAGGGGCAGCAGATTCAAGAAATTAAAACAAAGAATGGACCCTGTACCATTGTTTCAGACCCTGGACTGAGTCATGATGAAAGCTAGTATTTTTTCAGTTGTATAAATTGACAAAATCCTTTCATGCTTATCAACATTTAGGGTTCGGCTTGCAGTCATTCCTAAGCAAATGGGTCCTAATTGATGTATGAGTCCTGGGCTTGCTGTGTGACCTCGCCTACTGCTGAGCAAGAGGTTTGAGTCAGAATGAGTTTGGGGTGGATGCTCAGGAATGTTTACAGTGTTACTGAAAATAGGTAAAGGGAGATTGCAAAGTAAACATATCCCTCCATATCTTGGTGTTAGTATCCCTGTGTCAAGGGATACTATCATCTTGTAAATGGGGAAACAGAGGCATGGGAGGGTGAAGGTAAGGATGAGAGCCCGCATCACGTGCTTCACACAGTGTCTGACATACAAGTTCTCAGTATTCACTGCAGTCCAAAACTATGGTAAATGCTTAAATCTGAAAAACTTATTACAGTAAATGACACATTGCCATTAATCCCCCTCAAAATAAGCACCCCCTCATTTCAAAAACACTTAACTCATCGTTCCTGCCACTCTCTGAATCAGTTCTGAAAGTCTTCTTTTGTGAGTATCTTCGCACAATGTGATCAAACCTATGGTGAATGCTCCTGCTGAGCGCTCCCCAGAGGAAAGGCTGCCTTGGGAAAGTGTGACAGGGTGTCCTCCACCACCTTTCACTGCATCTGGCACTGGGCAACTTCTGGCTCTTACCCAAAGTCAAGACGGCCAGGAAAGGACAACGTTTTGAATTGATGGAGGATATTAAAGCAGTTGTATGATGACACAACTAAAGATATGGAAGAGGACTCCTAGAATTGCATAAGAAAGGGGCCAGAATAATGGGCTGGATGGGTTTGAAGCAAGTGAGACTATTTGGAGGGAGATTAATGGTAATGTGTCTTTTATTGTAATAAGTTCTTAAAAATTTCAACATTCACTGTAATTTTTGATCACATCTCATAAAAGCTGACTATTATCATCAGGATCGTGATTGTCTGAGGCCAGCAATCCTGTACCTTGGAGGCTGCCCTGTGTAAATCTCCAGTGTGGTGCTCTGCTGCCCAGCTCACCTCTGAACCCAGATACCGGATGGCAAAGGCACCTGGTGAGTGAACGTCAGCTCCAGCTGCCTGGAAGCCCCAGTCTGCAAAAACAGCAAGGCAGCCTCCTTCTCATGTCTGCCTCCTCCCATCAGGCTCTGCACACCCACTCTGCCCTCTCTATCCTCAGGATGTGGCGCCACTGCCAACAAGGTTCAGGTTTCTGTCTGCTGTGGAAAAATACCAAGTTCACAGAGTGCTGCTGGGCAGTGCTGGCTGCACCAACCTTCCTGCAGCCAGCGATGTCACCCCACCCCACCGCCAGGCTGGTGGGCAGCTGGGCCACATCCCTCCTCCTGTGTCACTACCCAGGGTTATGCATATGTAACTGTCTCATTATTTGTACCTTTTGAGCGTGCTATGGCTTATTCTTGGGGGCTTGAGGGGAGGATGCTACAATCACGCTCCTTTAGGGGAATGGCTCTTCTGTCAGCCTGCTCTCCTCTGTCTTCCTGTTCTCCATCTCTGCCGCATAAACGCTGTAAGTCTCAGCCCCGTGCATGTTCCTTTCCAATCCTGGCACCTCTCAGTTTAAAACCCCACATACACAGCCTCAGTTCCCTTAAATCTGCTTGTGTCTTATGGAAGGATCTCCAGTGTTATCTCCTCCCATGTGCAAGCCACTGTTCCCTGAGATATCTGGGGAATAAAGGCCCAAGAAAAATATGTGATGACTGGTCACGTGATCCCCACCCATGCTCCTCCACTTAGCTTTCTCCATAACCTTTGCCACTTTCTAGCATTCGCTACATTTCCCCCCATGATGTGTGAGTCCTGATGGTTCCCCAACTGGTTGATTGTTTACCCCCTACCACAGCTTCTCCCTGACCCCACTCCCTGCCATGGTCCCAGCTCCAACACAGCTTCTGGGTTTAGAAAATCATAGATACACGCTCAACACATGCATGGGTCAGATATGGAGGATCTGACTGTGCCTGGCTCTCCTGTCCACACTGGGCACAAATGCCCCCAACCATCTGCTCAATCTCCTCCTCTTTGCATTGCCCTCCCTTTGCCAAAGAACCAGCATGGATCTTCAGTGTGCACCCAGACCCCATCCAAGGAGGCCAGAGCCTGATGATGAAGACATGGCACCAAATCAGGAGGGGGCACAAGGCATGGTAAGTGCGGCAGTACCTTGGGGTGTAGCAATGCTGGGCCAGAGCCCTGTGTCTGCTGGGGGAAAAGGGCATCTGCCCTGCGGCCCTAGGGATAAGCAAGAGCCTGCCTGTCCCTGGTAGCCAGGGAGGAGGTGCCCTGGTGAGCTGTCCTAAGTGACTAGGAGACCCCGGAAGCCCAGGCTGAGACACGCCAGCTGACAGCACCAGCAGCTCATGTTTGGTGTTTTTCTGTGATATATTCACACAGACTCACAAAGTAATCCCCGTTTGTATGCTGCGTGCCCCACCCCAAACCATAAGATCCTGAGAGCAAATCTGAAGTTAGCTCAAAAACTGTACAATTTTCTCTGTTGTTTCCTTTATATTCATTTTACAGATCATTTTCTTGAGGTACAATTCACCTACCACACATGCCATCCACTAAGCGTCTGAGCTCAGGGTCTCTTCCTTAGTCAGAGCTGTGCAGCTGCCACCGCCAGCTCCGCAGGTCAGGCCTCCTTGGCAGGAAGCCATCAAAAAGAAAACTCCCAGGGCTGTCAGCTCCGAGATCCCCAGACTTTACGACGTGCATAGAGCAAGCAGCGTCAGTTCAATAGGGGCAGACAGGCCAGGACATGGCAGGAGCAGGCAGTGTGTGGAGCCAAACTGTTTTGCTCCAGAATTGTTTTTTAATGACATAGATCTGGTGTAATAACATTGATCGCTGAATATGTCATCCAATAAAAAGCTGGCCCGTGTCGGACCCCAAGGAAATAAGAGAAATGCAAGATGCTTATCATGGCCAGCCCTGTTTCATCAGAGAGGTGCTTAAGGAAAACAGGAGACCAAAATGGAATCAGGGAGAGCGATGGGGAGAGTGGGAGAGATGGAGAGAGAGAGAGGAGAGAGACAGGAAGACAGATCCACAGACACACCAGCAGATGGAGGGAAAAGCAGAGATACAAAGAGACAGACGCCAGCAGATGGGGAGAGGGGAGGAAGCAGAGAGGCAGACAGAGGCAGAGACAGACAACCAGAGAAACACTGGCACAGGAAAATGCAGGGAGACATAAAGAATGAATTTAAAAATAAATTAAAATGAAAAAGCCTCCATGGCCTTCACCTTAAACTCTGCAGAAAGTTCAGACACCTGGCCCAGCTAGGCCATCGAGGTGACAGGGTGATGGAGCCCTTCCCCCACTAGGAACAAGAAGGGATGTGGGGAAGAAGATGGATGGAGTAGAGTCTGCGACACACATTGGCCCTTGAGGCCCCGTGGGGCCATGGGTAGCTGAATCACACCTGCCTTCACCCCTAGCTGGCTGGGTGCATTTAGAGGGGGGATGGCCATGGACAGTAGCATATCTGATCCTTACACAGCGGAGGCAACCTAGAACTCCAACACCCAGTATCCCTCAAGGCATATCCCAGCATCTCTCCAGGACACCCAGCTCACTCCATCCCTGCACATAGCGGGCCAGAGTGCTCATGGCTAGAGTGGAAAGAGTCGCTCCACTGGGCATACCCACACAGCCTTGGTCACCATCACCATGGGCAGCAACTAAGGGACATCCATGAGAACAGGAGGCACAGAGGCATCTGTGCACTCTAAGGCCAGCAATTCACCGTCCTTTTCCTTGTATACACAGAAAAATGGACCTGAGCAATGCTAGAGCCACAGCTTTTCTGCCTGGGACATGGGCATGACGCACACATGTGCCCAGCTCCTGAGAACAGTTCACGCACATTCCCATCACACCCACAGCTGAGCACTCCTCTCCCCTGCTAGAGCAGCCACTGACAAGGAGAAGGGTGAAGGTGCAAGGTGGGAAGCGAAGGGAGGGAGGAAGATGGGAAGGGGCGCATAAGAGAGAAGTCCTCCGCAGCGAAGGAGGGAACAAGCCAACCCATGAGGGCACATCTGCAACGCCAGGTGTGCGGCAGCCTTGCCCTGGGGGCAGGAGGTCATGTGGCCCAGAAGCACAGAGCCAGTGAAGAGGCCACGGTGTTCCATAGAGGCTCAGGAGAGAGTGGATGTCATAGGAACCATGAGACATGGGAGGATTCAAGACACTTCCTTGATGCCACAGCCTGTCCTTTGCTGACTCTTTGCTGTAGTTAAGCAGAGATAAAGATGCTACTCAAGAACAGCACCACAACATTGCTTAGCTTAAGCCAGTATATCTGTGAGTGCAAATACACTAGGCATGAAAGCGAGGAATAAGGCCTGTGACCTCAGAGCCACGCTCATCCTTCTACCTCTGTGACCTCTGCTCCTTCTCCGGTGGCATCTCTTTCTTAGTGACATCTTCCTTTCTCTTTCCTCATTTCTTGTGGTTAGTTTGGCTCAGCAAACTTCAGTGATCTATCTACTATGTGCCAAAACGTGTGCTCAGCACTGGGTCTACAGGAACATCACCCTTGCCCCCAAATGAGTCCACTGTCCAGGACAGAAGCTAGGACACTAAGCAACTGGGCAATCACCCAAAGGCAGTGTGGGTGCCCAGCATCAAAGAGGACAAAGGCAAGCAGGTGTATGGGATCCCCGTTAGCCCAATTCGAAGTTCAGGGGACTTCAGCTAGATCCTCAGTGCAGCCAAAGATCCAAAGCCAAAGATCATCCGTTTCCATGCAGGGGTTTTTGGCAATGGCTAGGTTCCATGAAGGTTGGCAGAAATCAGACTTCAGAGGGATTAAAGCACACACTCTGGTCTCTGACTTGACGAGGTCCCTAACCACAGGCCCATGGGGAAGAAAAAGCATAGAAATACAGGCCAGGTGAGGGAGGAGGCGATCCTTTCAGCTGTAAATGGTCAAGAGAAATGGCAGGGAAAGATTCATCATTCATCCCTGGCATCTTTTGCCAGTGCTGGAAAGGAAGGGTGACAATGGGAAAATGGGACAAAAGAAGGGATGGGAAGGCAGAAAGAAGGAAAGGGAAGTAGAGGCTGGATGAAGGGAGGAGGAGCTGAAAAAGCTGAGGAAAGATCTACCCGAGCGAGAGTGACATCAGGAGGATAACCCTGGGCACTGAGTAAACTTACTGATCTCACGCACTGCCCGAGCACCACGCCTGGGCTCCCAGCTGAGCTGCCGTGACCTGGTAAATAGACCAGGCAGCATCACCTTCCTCCACCTACTCCAGCATCAGTCCACTGACAGCACAGATGCCTCAAAGGCCATTCCTGGGCTGCGGACAAGACGCCCATTCCCACGTGGAGGCTGAGCTTTGGATTAGCTGACAATGTAAGCAATTATGATAATTTGCTTCCTGATGGCTTTTCTCAACCTCTCATCCCACCAAAGGAGGAGAGAAGGCACCCACCTCCTTGTGACCTCCTTGTGACCTTTGAGCTCCTTGTGACCTCCTGCTTTCAGAGGTAATGAGAGATGGTTTTATGTTCTAATCGGCCAAAGTGAAAGCTTAGAAACAATGTTAGTCCTCAATCTTTTGTTTAATTCTAACTTCCTAGATAGTGAAAGCTTTAGTTCTAGCAACTAAAGGACCTCATACTGTTTCACTTTGGAAGCAGGCATTTCGTTTGTTTTTACAGTCAGGTTTTTCAAACTTTGATTTAAATACAGTAAAGTTTACCCATTTAAGTAACATGCTCTCCTGGATGCTATGGTTTGGTTTGAATATGTCTCCAGAGTTTTATACACTGTAGGCGTGGTCCTGGGTATGGTATGCAGAGGTGTGGCCCAGTAGGATGCAATTAGATTGTGGAAACATCACCCTTAGGAAGAGATTAATTCAGTTTTATTGGAACTGGATTAGTTCTCACCAAACTGGGTTGTTATAAAGTAAATTTGCCTGCCTCAGCTTACTTGCTGGCTTCTTGTCTCTCCATGTGACCTCTTTCTTTACAAAGTACCCAGCATCACCAAGCAGACTAATAGTGTGAGCTTGGACAAATACAGTCTTATAATAATGATGATCACAATGAAAACAGCATATTCTCCTGACCCAAAAACATCCACCCAAAGTCAAATCCTTAGGTGCTCAAATAGGCATTCCCCTCTTCTATCTTCATTTCCCTCTGTAGGCCTTTGCTCTACTCAGCATCAGGGAAGTCACTGCTGAAGACCTTTATGAAAAACTATCTGAAGCAGAGAACAAGTTTGGATTTTCTCTACAGGACCCAGCAGAAAGCCTTGCCACTTAAGTAACTTGTAGTAAATAATTGTTCAATAAATGGATGAAAAATGTATAGGTTTGATTTTAGGCTAATTTTAAAGATTAAACAGAAATAAGTTATTCATTGCCAAAGGACATTATCTTTAAGTCATTTGTGCAGATACTGAGGCACAAAAAGACCTACGCCATAGAAAGCAAACATTCAGACCATGATCTGTCTCACTCTGAGCCTGCGTCTTTCCCCTGTGCCTTGCTGCCGTCTCTCATTTCTGCAAATTCTAACAAGTGCCCTACAGTCAGCTCACTCCCGTTCTCCTGTTTGAGCCTCCTGAAGAGACAGACAGTCATGCTGCCGAGAAGCTTCCTTGCTCCTGAGTTGCTCTGAGCCCTCTGGGCTGAGAATCTTCGGTCCAGCTCCCATTGTTAGCTTCTGTAATTTTAATGAGGAAGGGCTGTTCCCCCTTGGCTCCCAGTCTTTAAACTCCTGAATTTTAATAACCAACTCCACTGATGATTTACAAATTTCAAGGCAAGAATTAGCAGAAAATTCCATATTTCATAGAGGCTGAATTGAACTATTATCTCCATGCAGCAGGTGCCAATTTCCCATCAAATGGTGAAATGCCATAATTATCAGTAGAATTCCGTTCAAATTCTAAAAGCAGATAAATAACCAATGGGAATATCATTTATTCATTAGAATATGAAAAAAGGAAGAAATATTACACTGCTTATGGATGCAATGAGGCCACCTTGCAAGGGAATGCCCAGCTCACTGAGGCAAGGTGGAGGATTGGAGATTCATTAAGCTCTCGGGTTGGTAGGAGAGAGAAACTTCCACTGAACACCTGAACAGACGAGACAATGGGCCACTGATTGAGAGGTTAAAGCGTGAGATGCAGTGGTGCCTTCTTTTCCTTGCAGTGGGTAGAAAGACATGTATTAGAAAACACTGGGAAATCACCCCAACCTACTTCCCATTGCGTATCCCCCTTGCAAAACCTGGACAGTCTAGCAGCTCTTCCTACCCATTTCTTTTTGCTGTTGCCACACAAATGTCTTATGGATTCGTGGGTTTATTCCGCCTTGGTAGCTTCCCCTGTTTCATCCAGAAAGCTATCTCCTTGCCTCTGATAGGACAGGTCACAAAGTTCATCACTAGATTGTGAGTTTTTGTCAATGCCAGAAGCAAGGCAGCTACTCTACTCCTCGACTCTGGGCTCAGACAATTGAGATTCAATCATAGCTCTTTACCTTCATGTCTCTGCTGCCTCCTCTGTGAAACAAGGGTGGCAGCCACCATGGTACCTGCCCTCTAAGGTCCATGAGAACAGTCAGAAATGCTGCAGGGAAGGTTTCAGCACGATAATTGACAAAGAGAAAGTACAGTAAATATTGCCTGAGGATTTATAGCATACAGTGGTGATCATAGCTTCCGTGCTGACCCTGACCATGGTGGTGGTGATGAGGAGTTCGATAATAACAACAGTAATGGTGGTGGTGATGGTGGTGGTGGTGGTGGCAATGGAAGTGATGGCAGTCATGGTGCTGCCGCTGCTCCAGCCGCCATCGTTGCTGCCGGCAGCAGAGATGGTGATGATGGAGATGGCGGAGGAGGTGGTGGTGCTGGTGATATGATATTGATCTTAGCGATGGTGAAGGTTATGGTGGTGGTGGTGGTGGTGCTGATTGATATTATTTAACCCAAGAGAGAAAGAGTTAAAGGTATTGGTCAAATCCAGGATAATGATAGGATTACAGACCTATGTCTGTGTGTGCAATTAGAGGTATATGACAGAAAGCACTGCCCCATCCTCCAGAGAGCCTCGCAGAGTGAGAGGGCTGCCCAGTCCCGGTCTGGCTCCTAGGACACACTCTCTCCATCTTCGTTCCTCTCTAGATCATCTTCCTCACTACGAAGAGCTGCATCCTTTCACTCTGGACACTAACTCTCCAGATATCAAGTGTGAGCTTTAGCAGGAACAAAACTTAGGCAGCCCAGTGGTCAGCTTGAGAGCCCACTGTGGGTCACCTGCTGTGAGGGACATTGTGAACTCCCTAATGCAGGGACCATGATTCCTTCCTCCATGGCCAAGGCTGATTCCAAAAAACAAAGCAACTAAAAACACAGACACTCCTACAGGTGAATTCTGAGTATACTATAGGTCCTCTGTCCAGATGCACCATATGGCACTCAGACTGGAGCAGGGCTAAGTCTGGATGAAGGCAGGACAGAAGGCATTCTCTGTGGATGGGGACAGAGCAGACACAGAGCCCCTGCACTGGCAGCTATGAGGTCAGCAGCTTCCTGAGCAAAAAAGCAGCAGGCAGCCCTTGGGGCTGGACTGACCCTTCAAGACAGCCAAGGTTGGGCTGGGGATATAGCTCAGTGGAATAAGCGCTTGCCTGGCAAGTGCAGGGTCCTGAGTTCGATCCCCAGTACTGAAAAAAAAAAAAAAAAGACGGCCAAGGTCTAAGCACCCCTTTGCAAAGGTGATATAAGTCTACAAAATCTTGTGGATCCTAACACTAGGGTATACCAGCCCAAGCTGTATCTGTTGCCTGTAACTGAATGTAACTGAACCCTCAGTGATGCAGCGGCATCAGAATAAACTGCCATTTTTGTGGCCCAGTCCAGGAACCAGGGTAGAGTCTGTGGCCAATTCTCTCACGGACTGAGACCTGAAGTGAAAAGGAGGCAGGCAAGTTAAGTAAGATCATCTCAGAATCTATGTTCCTTTATCAGAGTCTCTATGCTGAGTGTCATCTTGACATCGAGGCCCCTCGGTGCAAGCCTCTGGTCTACCAGATGCTCTACCAAAAAGCAATAGTTGATCTCATGGCTGGGACAGAAGCTAATTTGCTGACTTACTGAACAACTGCAAAATAATGGCTTCTAATTTTACAGTCTCCAAGAGAGACTAGATTGGTTCATACTTATTGCTTCCAGCTCTGATTTGAAACTTAACTGGTAGGTACCTACATCTCCATGGAGAGTATCAAGATTCACCCCTTGGACAAATTATGAACAGAAGCTCAAAAAGGCTAAGACATTTGCCCAAGGACCAGGACAAACAGCTGGCTAAGTGACAGAGTCAGGTCTGCAGTCTCCCAAGTTGCTGGGTACTTGTTCCAGTCAGCATGTATCATGGCTTCCCTGATGTTGTGTCCTAAGGTGGACCCTGAAAGTTTTGAGGCAATTACAGAATTCTCATCTGTCAGAAGAGATGTTTGACAGGAGCTAGGGATAATCAAGTAAAGCTCATCCTGCCACTGTGTGTTACTGTTAGTGTAAGGTGAGCCGTGAGACAATGTCTGAGTGTCCCTGGGGAGGGGAGTGGACAGGCATGGACTTCTAGCCTGGATGGACAGACTAGAGAAGATCTTGAAACCTGACCAGAGGTTGAGAGGCAAGGGACTGACAGCATGCAGGGATGGGAGCTCATCAGGCCTCGTGGGCAAACAGCCTCTGTACCCAGAAAGTATCTTATTTCATGTCAGTCTGTGCTGTGGGAAGGGAAGAGCAAGGAGAAGCTCAAAGAAGAAAATGATCAGGGTCCCCTGTGCCATCCCAGAAACCTGAAGCTTTGCCAGAGCCAGGGGATATGGCCAGGGAGGAGAAATGGTTACAAAAAGCACCCTCCTCCTCCTCCTTTTAAACTGCAGGGACTTCCATACTTTGTGGGTCCCCGCTCAACGGATGTGTAGGTCAGTTTCCTGTGACCAGGTACCCCACCACTTAAGGAGGAGAGGTTTATTTGAGAGTATGATTTTTAGAAGATTAA
>PVLD010034926.1:0-12244 GCA_004027595.1 Dinomys branickii | reverse complement strand
AACTGCTCCCGACCGCCACTGCCTCCTTTCTTGGCTGCGCCCTCCTCTCTCCAGCCCTGGACCAGCTCTCGGAACTCCGCTCTTCCCTGGCCGAGTCGGGAGGCTTCCATGAGCTTGGGCCTCTGAAGCTGAAGCTGCGAGTGCCAGAATGAGGGCGTGGGCCATGGGTGTGCTTGGAGTGGTGACTTCTTCCTTCTCCCCTCCCCCCGACTGCACCAGGGGGATCTCCAATCCTTTCCTCCAGCAGAGGTTTTGCTTAGTCCTTTCGAGGGCTTCAATTCCCATTTCAGATCCTTCCTAACTTCAGGATACCCACCTCTTTCCCTTCTGTCCTTCACATGTTGCTATGTTCCTATATTCCTTTGTCTGAGGGGCATTCCTCTGGGAGGTTCTCTCTCTGCTGCCTACCCGGTCGCCATCTTGAAGTCCTCTCATAAAATTTATTTAGTTATTTGTTTCTTTCTAATGAATTGACCATTACATTTCTAAAGTTCTGAAATGGCCAACAGACCACAGAAAGATACCACTTTAGGCTCCTGCTGGAAACCAACAGCTTCAGAAAACTGCTGGCCTTGATTCAGGGCCAATTGGCACTATTTTTATAACTATAGCCAGGAGTGAGGATTACAATGGATTTCTCACCTGTAGGTCAGGCTCTAGGGGATATTTTTGTAGAGTTGTGGGAAATAAGAACTGACATGTTTATTAAAGATTTAGTGATGTTCAGGAAGAAGGGAGGATGAGTGGAAGAGTGCGGGTCACCACATCAGACCAGCCTTCGGCCCTGTGCATTTCTGTTTCTTCATAGCTATGTGACTGAGCAGTGCCTCTGTCTGTGCCTCAGTTTCCCATCTGCAAAATGAAGGAAGGGCCTTCCTTATAAAGCTCTTATCAGGCACCTCACGCACACACTTGCCATGACATACATGACACACACAAAAGCTGAAAGATGTCAGTTTCTTTGAATTGATGTATGGATGTAATGCAAGTCCCATCAAAATCCCAGGGAGATATTTTTTTGTAAATGTAGAAATGATTATTCTAAGGCTTATTTGGAAAGGCAAAGAAATTAGAACAGCTAAAAAATTTTAAAGAGGATAAAAGGGGCAAGAAGCGTAGCTCAGTGGTAGCGTGCACAGGCCCTAGGTTCAGTCCCAGCACCTCCCACACAAAGTGATCTCAGCACTCTGGAGGCTGAGGCAAGAGGGTTGCTTTTTTTTTTTTTTTCCGGGACCGGGGATCGAACTCAGGGCCTTAGTGCTTAGCAGGCAAGCACTTACACCACTGAGCTATACCTCCAAAGAGGGTTGCTTTGAGTTCAAGGTGGGCATGGGCTACATGTTGTTTCAAGGCCACCCCGAACTACAAAGCAACACCCTACAAAAAAAAAAAAAAAAGAACGAGCCAGCAATAACCAACATGGTGTGGTGCTAATGAGGGACAGATACATAGGTCAGTGGGTAAAAATAGGCCCAAAATAGGACCACAAAATGTGTCCATCTGATTTTCACAGAGTTGGGAAAGCAGTTCAGTGGGGGGATAATCTCTCAGCGTGTGGTGTGGGCGCACGTGGGCTCCAGATGCAAACACGCGGGCCAGCCCAAACCTCGTCTCACACAGCGGTCACAGGAAGTACAGACCCAAATGCAAAATGTAAAAGAAGACTTTGAGAAAAATATGGCAGGAAATCGCAAGGAACTCTCAGTTTTAATACCAAAAATGAGTCACAAAAGGAAAAATTGATACATTGAACCCCATCAAAATTAACAACTTTTTTGTGCTTAGATTATTTGGACAATTAAATGTCTCTATGGGGCTGGGACTATAGCTCAGTGGCACAGTGCCTGCCGGCGAGCATTGGGTCATGAGTTTGATTCCTGGTACCAAAATAAGTAAATAATAAATAATGTATGTCTGTATGTTACACTCTGAGTAACTAATTTAGATAACAATACCCAATGTATTAACCATTGTTACCCTCCTATTGTCTTGCTTCAAAATTTTGTCTTATTTTTTGTCTTTAAAAAAAATTAACAACTTTTATTTTTAAAAGACCTGTTAAGAAAATGTAAAGACAAAGGCTGGAACTTTAACTTAGCAGCACAAATGCCTGCCTGGCAAACACAAGGTCCTGAGTTCGATTTCTGGTTAAAAAAAAAAAGGAAAATGCAAGCAGAAGCTACAGCTAATACCAGCTATAGAGTGGAAAAAATATCTGCAAAGCATATACCCAACAAAAGTCTAGTATCTAAAGCTGAACATGGTGGTGCATGCCTATAATCCTAGTACTCAGGAGGCTGAGGCAGGACGATCCTTGCAAGGTTGAGACCAAACTGGGCTATGACTTGAGCTCAAGGTCAGCCTGAACTACATAAGGAGACCCTGTCTCAAAAAGACCAAAATAAATAAATAAATAAATAAAAGACTAGTATCCAAAATATATAATGATAGGGGAATGGGAAAAAAAGAATCAAGTTACTTCATATACAGGTACAAGTTCTCTATAATGAATGTGATCATCTAAAATGTACCAATAAACTGATAAACTTAATAAATAATAATAATCATTGTAATGCCCACAATAAAATATATAAAGAACTCACAGCATGCTGTGGTGGTGCACACTAGAAATCCTCCTGCCTCAGCCTCCCAAGTGTTGGGATTACAGGCATGTACCACCACACCTTCTTGGTCATCTCTATGAGGCTGAGTCCTGAGCATAGCTAGAGCCAAGGTTTCCTTCCCATCTGGACTGTCTCTTGGCTGTACATTTCTCTTTGAAGTTGTCTCATTATTCTCTTGGTTAACCAGCTCTGACTCCTCCATCCACCTGGTGGGACAGACCCCCAGTAGTACCCAGGTTTCCATTTCCATTTCATTAAGCAACCAGCAGGAACTGGCATAGCTCGTTCCGGTGCCAAGTATCCACCAGTACCTTCTGATCAGCTGGGTAGTGTCTGGCCATGGAATTAGATCACATGGTTGTTCCCACGGCGGCCATCTGATTGTTGGTTGGAGAGTGGGGAAGGTAGGAGGAGGTAGCCCCCCGGGGAAGGAGAAAGAGGCCTCAGAAAAGGAAGGGAAGCTAGGATAGACCAAGCGTTACATGGCATCCCTCTTCTCTCAGGCAGATTGAAATACTGTGCAATGGATTTTCTGACTCTTCCCATCTTTTGGGTCTAGTTTCATTAAACACCCTTTTTTATTTTAAAAATAAAGAATGAGCACATACTAACAAACACACAGACTTACAACACAAAAACAATAAAAGCAATACAGGATTTCAGACAAGGTGATTGGAAATCAACAGTAGTTGTATTACATATTGTTATCTTCAGACTGGTTACTCAGATAAACAAATATAGGCATGTAAGACTGATCAAACAATTAAACATTAACTGTTCCTTTCCATAAAGCAATAGAAATTAGTAGTACAATTATTTTAGCTATCTTATATGCACACACATATTTTTCCCTTTTCCCTCATCGCAATGTTCTTTCGAGCAGTTTCTTGCCTTTCACTGTATCTGTTGTACCTTTTAGATTTTATTCACTCTTTCAGCTTCTCACACCAGGGAGACAATACAGTGTTTACACATGTGGGTCTGATTTATTTCACTTATGAGTGTGGTCTCTAGTTGCATCCATTTATGTATAAAAGCCTTGAGTTTATCTTTCTTTATAGCTGAGTAATGGTCCATTATAGAAAAATACCACATCTTCTTTATCCAGTCCTCAGTGGATGGGCATTTGGGCTGCTCCCACGATTTAGCTATTACAAATTGTGCAGCTATAAACATGAGTGCACATATATCTCTGTGGTATGACGTTTTTGTTTTTCTGGAAAAATACCAAAAAGGGAAATAGCCGGGTTGAATGGGACTTCTAATCCTAGTTTACTGAGGAATCTCCAGGCTATTTCCACAGGGAGTGCACCCGTCTACACTCCCACCATTTGTGGAGAAGCGTTCCTTTTTCCCCACAGCCCCACCAGCGTTTGTTATTGGTTGATTTCTTGATGATAGCCGATCTTTCTGTGGTGAGATGGAATCTCAGTGTTGTTTTAATTTGCATCTCTCCAATGGCCAGTGATGTTGAACATTTTTTCAAGTATTTATTTGCCATTTGTATTTCTTTATCTGAGAAGTGTATATTCATCTCAGATGCCCATTTTTGTATTGGGTCTTTGAATTTGAGGGGGCTGATTTTTAAAAAATTCTTTATATGTTCTAGATGAAAGTCTTTAGTCCAAGGGACAGTTGGCCAGGGACTAAAACTTCTTTAAACTGCGAGCCAGAATAACCTTTTCCTTCTTTAAGTTGGAGGTGTTGAGTGTTTTGTCCCAGGACCAGGAAAGTGACTAGGACCCCCTTGTTACACATTTCCTCAGCCTGGTCCCCCCCTTCTGCCTTTCCTCAGCGCCACCTCCGTCCCCCTGGGTGTTCCCTGGGGTGTTCCCTGGTCTCTGGTCTCTGAAAGGCTGAGGAGAGGCATGATGAAGGCAGCGTGGAGTCTCTGGCCCTTGACACGCGGTCCTGCCGTTAAGTAAGACCTCAGCCTCTGACTGCCAGTGCAGCCCTTCACAGTCCAGTGCCAAGAGGCCCGCTGGGTTGCGGACCTGCCCCTGACCTGCCCTGACTGGTGTAGCTTCCTGGTTCAAGAGTCGGGCGGTGGAGCCAGCTGGACCCACCCAGGCTCTGATACTGTGATAAAGCACCAGGGCCCTTTCCATACAGATCTTTGGCCTTTGCCTCTGCGGACCACACCTCTCCTTCTGGTTGTGTTCTCTGGAAGGAAGAAGAAAGAACAGCACCGGGCTGGACCAGTGCTGCTTCTGAAACAGTTCCTGCTGCTAAAAGCCGAGAGCCCTACAGTCGTTTATCAGCTCAGTTTTTTTCTGTCCTCGACTCGATGACCTTCTTCATAAGACCTTTGGCTCTTCAGCTTTTAAAATTTTTAATTAATTAATTAAGATTTTTTGCAGCAGGGTCTCACTCTGTAGTTCAGACTGGCCTTGAACTCACTATGTGGCCAAGGCTGACTGAACTTGAAGCCATCCTCCTGCTTCAGCCTCCCAAGTGCTGGGATTACAGGCATGCATCACCATACCCGGCTATTGAGGTATAATTTACCTGCATAAAAACTGACCCTTTTTAGATACAGTCTTGTTTCATAAATTCATTCAGTCATGTAATTGTCAGGATGCAGAAGAGTTCTTCCACCACTCCAAATTTCTGCACACCCCCTTGCAGTGAACTTGCCCCCCCCCAACTGCAGGCCTGTTCTCTGCCCAATTTTGGCTTTTCCAGAGTGCCACAGTAGCAGAAGCACACAGTATGTAGCCTTTGAAACCTCACCTTTGAAAACATAACCAGTACTGTCATCGTATTAGCGCCACTCACCCAGCATTTCCCAGTTTCATAAAATACCATGTTTACATCTCTACAATTGTCTTAAGATATAGATCTCTTCAATACTCTAATCAGAACTTAAAGAAGATGCACACATTGACACTGGTTGTTTCTCAAGTCTCTGTGCGTTTCCGCCCATCTTTTCCTTTGTTTAAGACATTGGGTGCTGGGTGCCGTGGGCGCGCGCAGCCCAGGTCTTTGGGAGCCTGGAGAAGGCTCGGAAGCGTAAGGCCCGCTGGGCAGCACGGCAGACCCGACCACCACCCGGGACAAAGGAGATTGGCCCGCTCTGAATGAGCCGGATGTTACTCAATGCGTCCGTCTCCGCAGTGGCATTTCCCGTGCTCCCTGTGGCCTTGCTACTGCAGTAGCTTCACAGACCAGGAGAAGCCCGCATCCGGGGCTTGTTAGAAATGCAGTCTTGGACACCTCTTTGAATCTACTGAATCAGAATCTGCGTTTTTAACACTGAACAACATCTGCATGTGATTCTGCTCCTATAAACTGGCAGTGAGAGATGTAGTATTTATGTCACTTAGGTTCTTTTAAAACTATGTTTTAACTTTTTGGCAAGGCTGTGATGAGGGTGCTGTGCTGCACCCTTTGTCCCTCAGCCTCACCCATGTCCTCAGGGCCAGCCCCTGCAGCTCTGTGGCTCAGGCCCTGTGGTTATGGTGCACCCCAGGGGAGCTATCTGCACCCACTTGCATTCTCTCTTCCCACCTTGCTTTTAGCTATCTCACCTGCCCTCAGGATTCACGACTCTCTGTAATCCCGATTGATTCGTCCTTAATCTCCTACCTTGCCTTTTCAGTTGCCACGACAGGTTTTACCAGCCTGCCCGGTGAACTCAGAACATCAAACCCATATTCCTTTTCTTCCTTTGGGAGTAACCTATTTTCTGTTCACTCAGGCTATACTATTGGAAGTCATCTTCTATTTTCGCCCTGCTCTTTCACATGGTACCGTCCAGTCTGTAGTTCAGCTGTATCCAGTCCCCTGCATTAGTCAGCCCTTACATCATGCTGGGTAAGAAGCAAGCTCTTGTGTGCAGTGGTGCACAGCACAAAGTGCTCTTTTTGTTTGTGTTTTGTGTCAGCTGTGGGCTGACTGTGCTTCTGATCCACTTTGTGTGCTTTCTTCGTGCAAGGACCAAGGTCAAAGTGATATAGGAGGCTGGGGATATAGCTCAGTTGAATAAGCGCTTGCCTGGCAAGTGCAAGGTCCTGAGTTCGATCCCCGGTACCACCAAAAAAAAAAAAAAAAGTGATATAGGAAAATAAATACCTTAACCTGACTGATATCAGACGAGTTTGTGTTCTCTAAAACCGAAGAATGAATTTTAGGAACAACGGAGGTTAAGAGCAGAATATATTTATTGAGAGAAAGAAAGCTTCTGTGCAAGAGGGGGACAGAAGGGGGGGCCCAAGTGGGTTACTCCTGACTCTGTCTTTTCCAGGGACTTTTATAGGGAAAAACCATGAGGTGAGGCGGGTCCAAGGTAGGGGAAATGGACAAAACTATGGTTCACCAATAAGATTACAGGTATAATTGTCCAGGTAAGACGGAGTGGACTGAGATCAAATGGGGAAGCGAGTCACAGAGCAAGCGGGCATGAATGTAGAGCTGGGCTTTTTCTGTGGGAGGTCAGGCCAGTGGCTTTCTGGCTCTTTGAAGGTGGTTGTTACTTATTTATCAATTTTTGATGTATGTGGCTGTGCCTGGTTAGCCCCCCTTGTCTTGAGGTCTGGCCCACAGGTGTCTTATCTTTTGTGTTGGCTCCTTCCAGGGCGCAGCCCTATCTGACTGCCTATAATATTTTTATCTAACTCAGCTGCCTATAACATTCCCCCCTCTGAAGAAGTAACCCAAACTGCCGTGAGGGAGTAATGGGTGATGACTGCTCTGGCTTCTTCAGGCTGAAAGGGGTCGTAGTTGTTGATCGGCAGTCAGAGATGCTCTCCAGAGGGTCTATCTAAAGGCCCTCAATAGACACCAGGCGTTTTCATCTTGGGTAGGTGTATAGCTTTAAATCTGGAGGAGACAAAGGCAAAGAACCAATTAAGTATGCATGGGACAAATAATAAGATCAACAAGATTATTATGAATATAGTTAACAAAGATTTTTACCAAGAGGAACCAGTAATGACCTCCCATAGAGAGGATAAGTTCCAGGGATTTTAGAATCCGACATATCATTGATCTGTTGCCTGATATCTTGAATAGCTGTTGAGACATTAGCAGAGGGATCAGGAATGTACACACAACATTTAGTTTTTATAATTGCACAGGTACCCCCTTGTGCTGCTGTTAGAATGTCTAATGTCGTTCGATTTTGAAGGACGGCTTTTTTCATTAATTTTACTTCTTTATTTAGGAGAGAGAGACCAGCTGCAGTGTCACTTAAGGCCTGCTGAGTATAGTTAGTTAAGGCCTCGATGTGTTGCATGACGTCTTCTAACCCTAGGGAAGGGTTAAAGATAGAGGCCAAGTGATCATACCAGTGAAACACACTTCTAGACCATCGGTGTTGTAAGCGGGGTGAATTAGCAGGTTTGTCAATAGTTTTGACACTCCTGCCTTGTAACCAGGCAAATCATAACGTGCATCTTTCTATCCATCCAGGGGGTAGCCAGGGCCACAAATTGGTCCCACAAGACCAGTGAGTGCCATTGGGGGCTTCCCATCTAATTCCAGGGCAAGTAAATCAATCTGTTGCAAACCAGTCTTTAGCCTGTAAAGTTATTGTATGTATACATTGTTTAGGGGCTGTCCACCCCAAGTATTTAGTGGAGTTAGGCCAATGAGAATAGGAGTGATTTTTTTGTTCCCAACATAACGGGGCCTTTCTACTGAGATGACCTATAGTGGGAGTTAACCATATATAATCATCCCATATTTGAAAATAACCATCCTGATATCTATGATTGTTGGCCCTCAGGGTAGGACCCTTACTTTTATTTAATAGGGGCCTTATTAGTGCCAGTAGAGAGGCTTTAGTGACTTTGTGGGAAAAGATTTGATTATGCCCAGGGTCATTAAGAGTATAGTTTAGAGGCCAATTAGTTACTTGGTAATGGCAGGCTGACCTATGTACGATTGAACTCTTGCATATCTCATTAATATAGTCTTGTAATTTATTTTAATCATCTCCTTGAAATGGGGATACCCACCAAGGAAGTCCTGCCACATTGTGAGGCATATATACAGTGAGATCTTTACCTAAAGTTAGCTTGGATGCTTCAGGCATTAAGAGAACTACAGCTGCCATGGCTCTAGGGCAAGAAGGCCATCCCTTTGCTACTATGTCTAATTTATGACTCAGATACCCTACAGGTTGTTGAGTGGGTCCCGGATCCTGTGTAAGTACTCCCAAAGCCATACCTCGCCTCTCGCCTCTGGTCAACATATAAATTGAAATGATGTCCTGTGGGGAGGCTTAGGGCTGGGGCATTTAGGAGAGCTTGTTTAAGCTTTTGGAATGCTGTTTGGGAATCAGGTTCCCAGGTTAAAATATGAGTATCTGTCTTTTGAGCCTCTTTTATAAGTTGATAGAGGGGTCTTGCAATTTTTTCATACCCTGGTATCTAGAGGCGACAAAAACCTGTAATGCCTAGGAATCCCCTTAGCTGTTTTAGGGTCTTGGGCTGTGGGAAGGAAAGAATTGTTTTAATTCTGTCCTTTCCCAGCCTTTGGGTTCCCTTGGATATGATGAGGCCTAAATACTTTACCTCAAGACTATAAAGTTGTGCCTTAGACTTAGAAACCTTATAACCTCTGTTTGCTAGAAAGTTCAGTAAAGCACAGGTGCCTTGGCTACAGAGCTCTTCTGAGGGGGCACATAAAAGAATGTCATCTACATATTGTAGCACTGTGACCTGGGAAAACTCAAAACATGCCAAGTCATGGGAAAGTGCTTGTCTAAAAAGATGTGGACTATCCCTGAACTCTTGGGGGAGCACTGTCCATGTCAATTGAGAGGCCTGGTCATGAGGATCTTTAAAAGCAAAGAGAAACTGGGAATCTCTATGTAACGGAATATAAAAGAAAGCATCTTTTAAATCTAACACTGAAAACCAACTGGCATCTCCTGGAGTTTGAGAAAGGAGTGTATATGGGTTAGGTATGACTGGGTGAATTGGCACTACTGCCTCATTTATCAATCTAAGGTCCTGCACTAATCTCCATTTTCCATTGGGCTTTTGAATTCCCAAAATTGGAGTAGTTGTATGGACTGTTACAGGGCTTAAGTAAACCTTGTGCCCTTCAGTTATCAATTATAGGCAATAACCCTTTTTTAACTTTAGGTTTTAAAGGATATTGTCTCTGATTAGGGAAAATAGTAGAATCTCTGAGATATATCTGCACTGGAGCAGCTTTTAATGCCCTACCTATTTTGTCTTTAGTAGCCCATACTTCAGGATTTATTTTTGTCTCCACAAGGGGAAGACAGTGTATCTGACCTGGGTGCATATATATTATAGTATTTAAACAAGATAAAATATCTCTTCCCAAAAGAGGGACTGGGCTTTTAGGCATTATCAAAAAGGAATGTGAAAAAAGAAAACCATCCCAGTTACAGCCTAAAGGTTGTGAAAAACAGCGAATTATCTCCTCTCCAGTGACTCCTTTTACTGAGGTATGGCGGCCAGAAGGAAGGCCAGGATTGAAAAGGAGGACCAAGAGACTTGCGCCAGTGTCCAGCAATAGGCTGGTTTTCTTTTCCTCTATAGTCATGATTACCCGGGGCTCCTCCGTGGAGATGACAGTCTGGCCAGAGGGAGAGGGCACAGTGTGCCCCGGGCCCCTTAATTCTTGTTGGACCAACTGGTAGGATGAGTCTGAACTCTGGGGCCTTTGCTCCAGAGGGCAGTCTGACCTCCAGTGGTCACCTTTGCAGTCAGGGCGTGGCTCAGGGGGCTTTTTAAGACAGTCCCTCTTAAGGTGGCCTGGCTTCTGACAGTGGTAGCAGACCAAGGTAGTTGTTGATTTCCTGGGGCCCTGAGAATCAGACTTAGGGTTTGTTTCTCTTAGCGCTGCTGCAAAGGCAGCTGCTTTTTCTCGGTCTCTTTGTTTTCTCTCCTTGGCTTCCTCCTTGTCACAGTTATAAAATATTGAGGAAGCAATCTTTACTAACACATCCAGGGAACTATCTGGGGCAAAAGCCTTTTTTGTAGATTTTTTTTAATATCTGGGGCTGACTGAGTAATGAACTTATCTTTAAGAATAGCTTGTCCCTCTATTGAATTAGGATCTAGGGAAGTATGTTTTATCAGTGCCTCTTGTAAGCGATCTAAGAAAGCAGAGGGGTGTTTCCTTTTTTCTTGTTGGACAGTTGACAGTTTAAAATAATTGTATGGCTTAGCTCTTATCCTTTTTAGACCTTTAAGAATACGTGTCCAAAAGTGTCTCCTATTCCAGTCTCCCATATGGTCGCTAGGCCAGTAGGGGTCCTGGATAGGGACATCTTGAGCTCCAGTGGGACCTGGTAGTTCCCCTTCGTGTCTTTCTTCTGGCCTTCTGAAATTAATAATATGGTATTCATCTCCAAATGCTATAGCAGCCTGTAGTGCTGCCTCTTCCTCATTAGGGGTCAATGTTTGATTTAAGAGTAACATTATATCTTTCCAGTCTAGCTCATAGGTCTGAGTGAGGCCTCTAAATACCTCAATGTACTTATCAGGGTCATCTAGAAATTTTCCAAGATCTGACTTTATTTTAGGTCACTGAGAGAAAAAGGCACATGAACTCTGGCAGTTTTAAATTGTCCAATTACCTCTTGTAATGGATATTGTCCTTGAGGTGCTTGTCTAAACTCAGCTAAGGAAGGGTATAGTTCTGTAGAGGCCTGGATTACAGCTGGCCTAGAAGCTTTACCCTCTAACTTAGAAGGGCAAGATGGGGAAACCTTAGGTTCAGGAATGGTGGGTGAGGCTCTGATTAAAGCTGTCTGGTCCTCCAACTCTGAATATTGGGGAGGAGCAATCTCAGGCTCCGGTATAGTGGGTGCCTTGAGAATCTGAGATGTCCTGTTTTCCTGTGGCTCATCTTTACATTTTGAAAGTAAATAAGGACTATTCATTAACCCAAAGAAAATTTGAACATACGGCACTTCAGACCATTTTCCTTCCTTTTTACAGTATCTTTCTAGTTGTAAAATAGTATCATAATTAATACTTCCCTCTGTATTCCATTTTGGTTCTAGGGGATAAGTAGGCCACACCCGTGAGCAGAAAAATATTAAATGGCTCTTTTTTAAGGAGTCAGGATCAAACATCTTCCAATACTTAACGACGCATGTCAGAGGAGTAAGCAATTCTGACTGTGAGTTCCCCAAGGTCTGTAAAGATAAGAGAGAGGTCAGATGTCTCCTTTCTATCTCTAATTAGTCTTTGTACCCTTAAGGCGTCCCTTAAGTAGATTTCACTCCAGGGCAGGTGGATGCTGTCTGGAGAGAGCAGAGGACAAAATCCGATCAGCCTATCCACCCTCAAACTGACATGGAATTCTATCCTCCCAGAAAACTCATGAACTGTGTATTTACTCCTACAAGCTAAGTTACAATTGGCCTGGTAACAGGAATATCCCCAGCAGGAGGCATATCTTTGTAATAAACTATTGTTTTTTTATTTTTTGGACATAGGCATAAAAAGGCAAGTTGGAAGTGCTTAGATATTCTCAAGCCGCAAAGGAGATCACCTCTTAAATAGAACCAACAACTGGCTAGAGGAGTTTCGTCCTGTGCACTGGACAAAGCCTCCAGTCACCTGGGTTCATTACCTAATCACCTAGGCACCCTTTCTTTCTTTTTTTTTTTTTTTTTATTTTAGAAA
>PVLD010034925.1:0-12244 GCA_004027595.1 Dinomys branickii | reverse complement strand
TGTGGAGCTATAAATTCCACAGGCAGTTCAGCAGGCGGAGGTCTGCTGCAAAGGCTGTTCCAATGATTCCTTCTCTTTGGGAGAATGTCCCTTAAGCTTTCTGCTGAGATTTGTTCTTCTGTCTTCCCTTTTTTGGGTATCAGATTCAAAATATTGAGCAATAGATTCCCCAGGCAGTTCAGCAGGCAAAGGTCTGCTGCAGAGGCTGCTCCAATGACTTTTCTTTTGGGAGGGGGGGAATGTCCCTTAAGCTTTCTGCTGAGAGTTCCGCTTAAAAGGCTGTACAGATGTTGGTTAGCTACTCCCTAGCGAGAGAACTGGGTGAGGTGTGTAAGACCGCTCCCCCACCCTCCCAGGGTTCCCTGCAGGTATAGGGATGGATCTCCTCCCCTACTCGGTGATCTGGTCGCGAGCGCAGATAGCTCACCAGTTTTCGGAGTCCCTGCAGGCAGGAAGGTTCCAAGGTGCCAGTTTTTTGTGCTATGCTCGCGATCCGCCGCTCGCAGCCACTTGTTTCCTCGCGCTCTCCGGGTCTGGGGGAGGGAGCGGGATGCTCTGCTCCTATGCTGCTGGCGCCACCCTGGCCACGGACCGCAGGCTGCCGAGGGTCTAGGCTGCGCCGCCTGCCCGATGCGCGCGAAATGTGAGACTGCCGGGCGTTGCCGCTGCTAAAAAGCCGATCTCTGTCGGGAGTCGCTGGAAAGCTGTGCAGGCTCGGGAGGCGGAAGGGACCGAGCTGGCTGTGCCCCCAGGGCGGTCGGACCCAGCCAAGCCCCCTTCCCGCGCGGAGCGTCTCCGGCTCCCAGCGTCTGGGGCTTTCCCGCGTCTCACCACGGCAGTTTGGGCCGCCCTACCGCATCTCCCCCAGCAGCTCAGGGAAACACGTTCAGTTTGATCTTCCCAGCCGAGGTCCCGGCATTCACGCTCGCCAAGTCTGTCCCGAGCTGGTGGTGTTTATCAAGGAGGATCGCTCCTTTGCTGCTCACCTGGTCGCCATCTTCCCGGAAGTCAACAAACCCATTTTTAAAATGGCCAAAAATGTTGACAACCCAATTGAACATGAATGACAATATGCTAGGTAAAGCCAGACACAGGAGGACAAATACTGAATCATCTTCTTCCGTGTCAGACCCAGGGGATAGCAGGGCGGTCACCAGGAGCTGAGGAGTGGGGAAAGAGGGAGACATCATTCAGAGGTTTCCAATTTTCAGCAATAAAGTGAAGATGTCAGGGATGAGATCTTCACTCATGAGACCTGAGATCTGGTGTGATGACTGCACCTAATACTACGGCACTGTTTGTTTGAAATTTGCTGGAAGAATAATCTTCAGTGTTTCCTCCACACAGAGAAATAGTGCTAATTAGATGAGGTGATGGATGTACTGTCTTGACTGTGATAATTATTTCACAATGTATATATGTATGAGAACATCATGTTGTATCCTTAGATAATTTTTGTTTGTCAAGCAGGCCTCGGAACAAGCTGGGAGAGAGAATCTCAAATGTAGGTAAAGGACTTCAATTGACATTTTCCAAAGAAGGTGTACGACTAGTCATAAGGACGTGAAAGGATGTTCAGTATCAGGAATCCTTAGAGAAACGCAAGCCCAAACCACAAGACACCGCTTCATATCCACCGGGATAGCTATTCTAAACAACAATAGACAAATAAACATAAGCTAGGAAACAAATGTTGACAACGGGGAGAAGCTGGAACCCTTCTGCACTTTTGCTGGGAATGTAAAAACAGTAGCACAGTCACTGTGAAAAGCACTATGAAAATTCCTCAAAAAATTAAAAATAGAATTACCCTGTGATCCCACAGTTCCACTTGTGGCTGTTTTTTCAAAAGAATTCAAAGAGGGAATTTGAAGAATTGAGTTACAACCAAGCTATTTTTCAAGCATGAGGGTAAAACAGAACATTTATAGATTAACAAAAGTGAGAATTTATCACCCAAAGAGTTGTACTAAAGGAACATTCAATCAGGGCTTAATAACTTTTGGCATGGTAGTCCAGTGACACCTGTGGAACCCCTCTGTGGAATGACTTGTATGAAGTTGAGTAGCATTACACAATAAACTGATTTCTAAATTTTTAAAAATCAAAATACTTATAAAATATAAATACTTACAAACTGCTTTGTGAGTTTTTTTTTGTTTGTTTTTGATTTCAGTACTCAGGATTTAACCTAGGGCTTTTGCACTAAGCCACAACCTCGGACCTTTTGTGTTCACTTATTTTATTTTGAGATAGGGTCTTACTAAGTTGCTAAAGCTCAGCTCAAATTTGCAATCTTACTCTATCCTCCCAAAGTGCTGGAATTACAGGTGTGTGCCATTGTGCCTGGTTTGTATGTGCTGCTTTGTAAATTCATATGACAAGAAAACCCAGGAATGAGTCTGGTAACTACAATTTCAGAATAAACAGACCTCTGAGAAGATGATGTCTTACAGGGCAGGGACAAGACAGATGAATTTGCTTCCAAGCACATATGTATGCATTAATTTGCATCAAAGAAGCATGCATTAAAACAGAACGCACTGTGTATTTCACGTCAACTTTGTCTTAGTTCATGAGTTGTTTACAATTTGTGTGTGTGTGTGGTACTGAGGGTCAAACACAGGGCCTTGTGCCTGCCAGGCAAGAGATCTACTGAGCTGTACCCACAGCCCTAGAACATGTTTAAGCACTTAAGTATTAGTTCATCTTTTTTCTTTCATCTTTGGCATCATTGTATAGTTTTACCACTGCTCGAGGAAAGAAGGAAAGCTCTAGAGACCTTTTCCTACCATGGGGGAAGTAGACGAGAATGGGAGAATGGATTTTCCTTGGGGGCAGGGTGCATTTGATCCACGGCACAGCCCTCGAGGGGAAAGGGCGTGGGGAGAGTGGGCACCACAGGCAGGAAGTGAAACGTGCAAGAGGAAATGGTGAGCAGAGAATTGTTCCAGGGGGACGAGGCAGAGCACTGGACAGGGTGGGGTGATGGTGAATGTGACCTCAGAGGAGGACCCGGGCGCTGAAGGAGTAGACACCTCATCTGTCCCTATTATGTGGCCCCAGTGAGACCGAGACAAGAAAGGCACACAGAAAAGGAGATGGCAGTAATGCAGAAGGGCTAAGCACTCCACGAGGCTGAAGAAAGAATGTGCAGAGGGAGTAGGGTGTGCAGTCGAGAGGCTTTGGAAGACAGGGTTCTATGGGCTTCTTTCAATCCCAGCAGCTCAGAACACTAATCACTCCATTATTGCAACGTTATTTCCCCTGACGCACTGAACAGAGGCATCTTGGTGCTGAGCTGGCCCCACAGGAGCTAGTGGGCACATCTGCCATGTGCCTCCTGATATAACTCCTCTGACTTTCAAGTCTGTGCTCCATAAGGACTTGCTTCACTACCAAAAATGTTGCCTTACCATTTGCCTTCAGACAAGATTGGATGACCTGAAGAAAATCCTTAATTTTAGGTAGAGAAAGAATTTTTCAGTGCTATAGACCAAGACTTTGAAAGGCTAATTTATTCAAAGCCCCTGTGTCCGGGCAGTGGCAGTAATCAAATGGGAAAGGTCTTTGGCTCTAGTGAGGCCATTACTTCCTGGTAGTCTGTTATCCTCTTTCATCACCCTTGACAGCAGAAGTTCTGTCTCATTTCTAATTTCATCTCTTGCCTCTGCGAGGCCGGATTGGGAAGTGGAGAAAAGAAAGCATTTGCGTCCTTACAACAGCTCGGAGTGCTTGAAAAGTTAAGCCTCCTCTGAGCAACATCACGCCTTTCCTGTTTTCCTTGGCTTTTCTTTCAAACTGTTTAATTACATAGTACTGTATTGTGGCCCTCTTCAGTTTCCCTGTATTCATTCTCAGCTATGGGCTTTGAATAACAAAACTGGTAAATGAAATGGGACAGAGATTTCATGATAGTAATTTCACAGCTAACTAGATTCATGACCCTGTTTCCTCACAGGAGTGGTACAAAATAAACCTGCAGAATTATTGAAGTGTCAGGATATGCAGTATAATCTTCACTGGCAGCTGGAACTGAGCAAAAATAGTTCAAGCTAAATCTAATAGTTTCAGGGCAGTGGCTTTACATTTCTTTCCTGCTGTGGCTCTGAGGAATGTGCTGTTCTTTTCTAGTCTCTGGTTTCAAGTGGACCAGAGCAGGCATCCTGAGAGGGGAAGCACCCAGCACCCAGGCTTTGAAAAGCCTCCTAAAAGGTGTTGTGAGGGGACCTTCTGTCTTTAGAGCTGATGCCAGAGTTTCTGTATTGGAGAGGCAGGGAAGTCTGTTGTTTCTGGGGTATAGGAAGAGAGTGGATATTGTAGAACAACTATCCAGTATTGTGCTCTCGGTATATTAACACAGGCTATGGTTTGGGTGTCAAATGTCCCTGAAAGGTCCTTGTGTTAAAGGCTTAGTGTCCATGTTGGGGTGCTCTTGGGAAGGGGCGAAGCCTTTGGGAGGTGAGGCTTTGTGGACATCCTTAAGCCACTGGAGATGGTCCTTTACGGGAATTGTGAGACCCGGCCCCTTCTTCTGTCTTCTGCTTTCTGGTCATGACATGAATAGCCTGGTTCTGCCTTTTGTTTTGGGTCCAACCACTTATGGGCAAGAACCTTTGAAACTGTGATCCCAAATAAACCCTTTCTCTTTATGAGTTAACTGTCATGGATACTTCATTCTTCTGATAGAAAGCTGATCAACATAGTATTCATCAGCTTGGGCTATGCCTTAGTCATGTTCCTTACCACTGAGACAAAAATACCAGACACCCACAAGCTACAGGGGAAGTTTATTTTGCCTTATAGTTCAGAAGTCTCCGTCCATGATCAGTAAACTTAAGCACCAAAGCATCATGGCAGAAGGGCCTAGACAGAAGAAACCTAGGTCCTGGCAGTCAGGGAACAGAAGAAGGAAGGAACTGGGAGGGAGATGTACCACTGACCCATGCCCTGGTCAGGGCCAGGCCCAACTGCTAACAGCATGTCAGCTAGATCGCCCCACAGTCCAGTCCTTTCCCAGAGCTCTGCCCGTGAGTGTGTGAGTGCTTGGGGGACACCTAGAGACAAACCACAGGCTGTCTTAACAAAGTCCTGTAGACTACAAGGCTTAAGTGACAGAAAAAATTTTTTTCACAGCTCTGAAGATCACAAGGTCCACGGTCAAGGTCATGGTGAGCTGTGTGAAGGTTTTCTTCTGGCTTGCAGGCAGCTCTATCTCTCTGGACGCTCTCATGACACACACCCATGGCAGGGTGGGAAAGACAGGGGAAGGCCTCTTGTAAGGACAGTTCATCCTGAGGGCAGAGTTGAGTGATAAGTGCTGTTGCCTAGACAAGAATAAGACTGTCTGGCAGAGGGGAAAGAGGGCACATCAAACAGAGATATCCAGAAGAACTGGTCCAGCTTTACCACTGACAGGGCCACTGAAACACACAGTGAGCTCAGAAAATGATGCCATTCTTGACAAAATTTTCAAGTTGACCAAAAGAGAAAGATTTGGACATAGAGAGATGAATTTAGAATCAGATTTGTCAAGCATGAGATACTGGGGAGCATTTTGGCAAGATACCCATCTGAAGAATTGTTTTGTAACCTGATTGCAAAACGACTTGGAGGGCATGGTGTTCTGCTGAGGGCGATGAATTTGATCTCAGAGAGGCTGTCTTGATTGTTCATGCATTGGGCGTACAAGTCCAGAGATTCTAGCGGTGCTTTGAAGAAGAATTAGGAGACAGCTGTAGAGAGATGTAGGAGACATGAGTCAAGGATTTCCCTAGTGAAGACAAAGAGAGGGAGACGGGGTAATGTCCTAAGAGTGGAGGCCGGAGATGTGGGAAACAGTTGTGTATAACTGTCAACACTGTGTTTGCGGAATCCCTGAGCAGTGGATAGAACCTGGTGGATCAGACCTGGTCCTGCACACTGCAGAGGTGGCGGTGGTGGGAGGGACTGAAATCTGTGACCTTGTGAGACTGTCAGCTCAGTAACATTCTCCTCCTGGATCTGGTCAGTCCCCTTTGTATCCAGGGGAAGTGCAGCCAAGGTCTTTCAGCAGGTTCCCGACTGCCCAGCCCTACCCCTCCATGGCAGGTATGAGCAGCTCTTCTTCCCAGGAGATCTTATATCCAGGCACCTTACTTATAATGGGTCCTCGAGACACATCGCCCTGTTGAAAAGCAGGCCGAGGCTTCCTGTCCCTCCCTGGAGCTGGTTGGCTGTGAGGGGTGAGGGTGGGGATTTGGGTTTGAGTGAGCAGGAGGGAGGGCCGATTGAGGTCACAAGAGGAACACCGGGTCTGGGAGTGCAGCAGGAGATGCCCTTCTGGCGTGATGGGTGGAGAGTGGAGGAAGCAGGAGCAGAGCTAGGTGGACAGCGTGATGCGCAGCAGTCGGGGCTGCAGGAGATACAGAGGATGCAGTTCCAGGAGTCTCATGAGAGCCAAGTCTCCTAGGGAGCCGGGGGAGAGGAGACAAAGGACACAGGAGACCAAGGTCTGGACAAAGGGAGGAGGAACCTAGAGGGAGGCTGAGAGGGAGCATCAGGGCAATAGGAGGAACATCAAGCAGGTGACCTTGCAGAAGCCTGGAGGAGTGGCCAGCCCTGCAGTGGGCAAGGTGGGACTTTGCTGCAGTTGATGCCCTCTGGGTAGTCTTGGGAAGAAGAGATTCTGTTAGTAGGTGGGAACTGTGTTTCCATGATCCCTTGGGCATAACTGGATACAAGGAGACCAAACGTGTGGAAATCAAGCCAGCGTCTGGCTCAGGAGCCTGAACTGGGGAAAAAGAAAGCCCTAGAGATGGACAAACACTGTGCAGTGGTTCCTCTATGGGGGACAGTGAACAGCACATCCATGTGGTAAAGACAACAGGAGGAACTGAGAGGGGAAGGTGACTGCTGGGAGGACTCAAGCTAAGGGCAGGGGCATGGCTTGGCCCTGGGAAAGGGGTGTGCTGCTCAGAATCAGGCTCTAGAAAGTTCTAGAAGCTTGTAAGAAGACAATGCTTATGAGTAAGGTGGAGAATCGGCTGGGAATGCAAGGGCCTAGAGAGAGGAGGAGGCTGTGTGATGGGCATGGCCACACGTGTGGCCGGGTGGCTGAGGGCTGGGGTTAGCTTTGTTCATCCCCCATCCGTGTTTCCAGCCCTGTCTGTGACTTTAAAGGTCACCTGCAGATAACACAGAGACCCAGGGTGGACAGAGCTGCCTGGTGGAGTGCCCTTTAGGACTGTCATCACTCTTGGGCCACCCAGGGCGGTGTGCGATGCAGTGTCCTTGGTAATGTCCTGATAGCTTCAGGAGCCACTTGTGCTTCCTGGGGCCGCTGCAGGCTGTGAACATCTAGAGGGGAAGGCCAGCTCGCTGTCACCTGCTCCTGTGTGGTGTGGGGTCCTGCACGACCCTTACCAGGGGAATGGTTGAGGCTGATGGGGTGCTCCTGAGTGGTTTCTAGGGTGTCTCACCTTCGTGTTCCACCTGTCATTCTAGGTGCTGCTGTCAGGACTCATCGGAGTCGTCTCATGGAAGAGGCCTCTCTCCCTCGTGGTAAGTGACACCAGGATCTCAAGGTGACCCTGGCCTGGGCTCTGCCTACAGAGGAGTGAGCCTGGCAGAAGCAATGGTGAACTGAATCCTGCTTTCTTGGTGAGAAGTGGGATGCAGACCTGGTAGCCGCTGCCTGCTGGTGAGGTCATAGGAACCACCATGAACCCTCCAGGTTGCCCTTCTGAGTTTTCCCTGAGGGTTCTCTCAGGGTGTTCATATCACATTCTTTCCTTGTTCGTTTTTTTTTGAAATTTTTATTTTAAAGATAAAGGAATGAAAACATATTAGCACACACACACACACACATACCACACACCTTTACAAAATCACATGAAAACAATCAGTTTTGGTGCCCTCCCTCGAGGATGTGCTGTGAACAAACATATTCTCAAAGTGTGGGTGCAGGCCTCTTCTCTAGTCCCTAAGGCCTGTTTGTGCTTACACACTTGCTCACACAGGACCGCACGAGAAGCACATGGTGTATCTGAGTTCAAGAAATGCTAGCTTTTTCTGTGCCTAGGAGACTGGAGTTCTGTGAGGGTACATGCGAAGTACCTCCTGGAGTAGAGGATGCTGGGCATGGTGCTGAGGAGGGGCCCCATGGAAGATGGGGAGAGGACAGTGGTTTTTCTCTCCAAAGAGTCTCCCAGATAGACCCAGGTCTATTGATTTGCATGCCTGTTCTTTTCAGTGTATGCATTAATATATTGATGTATGTGTGTCAGGACCAGAGGAAGAGATTCTCTGGGTCTTGATGGGTAGTAAAAACAGCAGCATGGTAGTTCTTTCCTTTTGTGTTATCAATTATTTATAACCTTGTTTTTAAGTGGTTGGACTTGGGAGATAATGACTTATACTAAATGTTAATGGAAAGAGAAAACAAGCAAATTTGTTTGTGGAAGGCGCCTCCTCCACGAGAGTGCCATACCATCTTGAAAAGGCAATGGGGAAAAGAGGAGGAGGGTATTGAATTCAGTTCTACTTCTTCTCTATTATAGCTCATAGAAGAAATTTTCTTTTAATGAATGTTTTTATATAGAAATATTCAAATACACACAAAAGTAGAGGGACTAATATAATGAACCTCTATGTATCCTCCATCCATCTTTAACAAACATCAGCATTTGGCCCACCTTCTGCATCCGTATAGTCCCACACCCTGACCTGCTTCCAGATAGATTATTCTGGAACAGTCCCAGCTTGTGGATCCAGAAGTTGATGGTGGCTGGGGATTTAGCTCAGTGGCATAAGCGCCTGCCTGGCAAGCACAGGGTCCTGAGTTTGATCTCCGGTACTGCCAAAAAAAGAAAAAAGTGGATGATGGCTTTTCAGATACTGAAAGCAAGACAGCTATGTCCATAGAGAATGTGTGTTCCTGCTCCTGTGGTACTGTTTTATATGTGTGACTTGTCTTTTCTGATGGAAGCAATGGTCTCTCCTGCACTGACTATGAAAGGTTCCACACTATGCTGGATACCAGATTAGGAATCAGGTTATATACCTCTGATTAGACTAGTTTTCAAAAGAGTCAGTGAAATATTTTGTGCTGTCTTATGTATCAATAACGGAAAGTCTTCCACATCATTACAGGTAGTATCATTAAATAAAACTTCTACAAACTAGTCATGAGCTATACACTAGATTATATGTAATCACCAGTGCTATTGAGAGACGAATAACCATGACATTGAAAACATTATTTTTTAAAAATAACAAATTATAGTTTATTTAATACAATTTTTAAAAGCCATATAAATCTATTTTTAAAGAACTGGTCTATAGGACTATGAATATCATAGAGATCTGGTAGCGTTTTTACTATTGTTTACCTTTTATGTTATTGTTCAAGGAATTTGACTTTTTGGTTTACTTTTGTCGCTGAATCTTACCAACCTAAACCGGTAAGTGTGTACAAGAGCTGAGTCAGAGACATAGAGCCTCTTGTAGCCTGCACCATAAACCTCTAAGGCAGTCTGTTCTGATTGTGGCTTTGGGTCTGCAGACACCTCCGCATGGCCCTTGGGGACCGAGCGCCACCACTTGGCCCCTCCCACCCTGGGAGTCCATCACACTCACTGGATGGGGTTTGTTGAGTGTACATAAATCCCTTCAGTAATGTATGACTGACTTCCTTAGTGGACTCACTATAGAGGTCTTCTAGGGGTACTGGGACTCTCACAGATTTATTTCTTGTAGCTATTATGAAAGGTGTGTCCTCAGTCTTCCTGGGATAGATGAGATCTTACCTGATAAATGACTCTTAACATTGTTCCGATCTCCCTAAGCCTTTAGATTTCTTCCTCTACAGGATACCAAGACAGTCTGGCATTTCAGCTTCACTTTAAGTATAGGCTACCTTTAGGATTATATTTCGGGTAACAAACCAAACTAACAGGGCTGATATCAACAAATCTGGTCTGATTCAATGCTTATTGTGCCTACTTTGACCTAATACTTTTTAACAGTGAGTTGTAAGATTGCCCCAGCCTTCTTCTGGAAGAAGTTTCTGGAATACAGCACTGGTAGGGGAATTTGAGGAAAGCCTGGCACACCTGCTCCAATTAGGAGACTAAACTGAGGGTCTGGGAACCTGTGGTGGCTAAGGTTTGCAGAGCAGTGCTCCAGAGAGGAGTTATTATGTGGAGGGCTCTGGGTGTCTGCAGAGGACACCCTGTCTGCATTCAGTTGCTATTGGTCAGTTCTTGCACGTGAAGAAAGACCAGCCAAGAACCGTATGAGAGGACCTTGTGGGAGAGAGCCAGGTGCAAAACCAGGGTTCTCCCACCATCCACGCTGGAAGACCCATGATACCTTGGGACATTGAATGAGTGTTCTCCAGAGCCCTGTCTCAGTATTGGGAAATAATTAGTCCTTTAATAAAAGCTGCCTAGCAAAGCTGTGGCCCCCTTTGCAAATCATTAACTGCAGAAATCCAAAAGAACCAGTTGGTTTCCTGGTAATTTAATAATGTCTCAGAACAAAGTCCAAGAATATTTATAGGAATGAAAAATTATCCAGCACCCACTAGATAACATTCGCAGCATCTAGCATCTAATCAAAGATTCCTAGGAAGAAAATATCACCCCAGAGCAGGAGTAAAACTAACTCACTGAAACTGATACGAAACTGATGCACATATTAGACACAATTAAAACAGTTAATGTAATAAAACACCTCATGTGTCCCAAAAGCGAAGTAGACACATGGAAGTATACAACCCGGAGAGCATTTTAGTCATGAAAACTACAATGTAAGAATATAAGAGAGGAAAAAATCCACTGGATGGGGATAATGGCAGATTAGATAACAGAGAAAATTAGTGAACGCAGAGATACTGCTACTGAAATTATCCAAGGTGGAATACACAGAGAAAACAATACTTTTAAAAATATGAATAGAGCCCCAGTGAACTGCAGGGTGCAATTTGACAAAGCCTAATCTATGTGAGTAGGGATAGACAGAAAAACATAATAGCCATTTTCCCAAACTTGAGTAAAACCTATAATTCCATAGATACAAGCTCAATACATAAAAAAAGAAACAAGAAGAAAAGCATATCAGTGTATTATGCGGTTCATAACACTTGTATAAATACACTGTATGGAAAACATAAAGTTGGGGGACTAGGAGTATACATTGTAAAATCAATAAACTGCACATGAAGAAGTGCAAACTCACTGGGAGGTAAACTGGGGTACATTAAAATGTGCGTGAGGTGTGATTGAAAAATATAGTGAATGTTTGTTTAAATAAAAGGAAGATAATTACAGTAGAGGACATATTGCCATTAATCTCCTTGACAATGGCATTACCTCTCCCTCCCAACTTCCAAAACCCTTAGCACGTCATTCTTTTCACTTGTTGAAGCAGTTCCGCAAGTCCTTTTGAGCGAGTGTCTTCAGTTGCACTATGCGGCTGCCTTGATGGCCTTAACTGATTCAAAATACTTCATGAGAGTTTTGTCTTTGGGTAGTGACAGAAGCTGCACAATTCCAGATCTGGTGAATGAGATCGATAAAGACACGCCGTAACGTTTTTATGAGCCTGCCTTTCCATTGGATGGCGCTGGGCCGCGGAAGTCACTGTACATTTATCACTACTAAAAATATTCATGAAAGAGTACTTTCAGATTTGCTGAAGAAAGGTGCAAGAAACATAGAATAAATGTGTGTGAAGTAAAGGGGAGTATTTTGAAGGGATGAATGGTAATGTTTCTTTTTCTTTAGTAGATTTAAAATCTTTAAATGTTCACCATATATTTTGATCATACCCTATACTTATAAACCTTAAAGTAACCACCAAAAAAAAAAAAAAACAGTTGGTGAAGAAATAAACAATGGAAGTAAAGTTACAAAAATACCTCATTAACCTAAAAGAATTCAGAAAGAGGAAAAAAGGGACGAAAATAGATGTGGCAGAAATAAACTAATAAAGATCCTGGGAAGATGGCGACCGGGTGAGCAGCAAGGGAGCGAACCTCCTTAATAAACACCACCAGCTCGAGACAGACTTGGTGAGCGTGAAGGCCGGAACCTCGGCTGGGAAGTTTAAACTGGGCGTATTTCTCTGAGATGCCGGGGGAGATGTGGTAGGGCGGACCAGGCTGCCGGGGCGAGACGTGGGAAAGTCCCAGACGCTGGGAGCCGGGGACGATCCCCGCGGGGAAGAAGCGGGGATCGGTCCAGGCGCAGTGGGAGCGCGG
>PVLD010034924.1:0-12245 GCA_004027595.1 Dinomys branickii | reverse complement strand
CCCCCCCCCCCCGTCCCTTGGTCCTCCCCATTTGCAAAAGACCTATTAAAAAAAAAAAAGAAAGAAAGAAAGAAAAGACCTATCTCCTGCTTCCAGCGGTCTATCTTTAGTTTTCCTGTTGAATCATTCAGCCTTTGGGCTTCTTACCTGAGAGAAACTATGTGATGCTCTGGCTGTGTGTCTGACTTATTTGACTGAACATCAAAGTGCACTCATTTTTCTAGAAATGTATATTTCATCATAGCAGACTAGCACTCTAGGGTGTACCAGCATCACATTTTCCTTACCTGCTCATCCGTGGATGCCCATACAGATGACTCGGAAGATTTTGCTATCAGGAGTTGTGCTGATACGCGCATATGTCACTATAAGATATCTTGAACTCAGATAAGTAGATATAACTCACATCTTTGTATGTGCATGCTGAGTCCTGCCCCACCTTTCCTGCTGGGCATGGTTGATCAGTCGCCTATGCCCAGGACTGTATTCCTGCAAGCTGCTGTGCCTCTCCGTGGGCTGCAAGTCACTGCCTTCTCTGCCTGGCTTTACAGCTTGTGGGTTTGTGAGTACCGCCCTCTTTTCCAGAGATCCTTCTGTCTGTACACCCCAGGCTGCGGCAACTGTCCAAACTGAGGTGTATCTCTGGTCACAGAGGCAGATAAACAGACCACTGAATGCTGTACTGAATGGGAGCAGTGGAGCTGGAGCAGGGGGTGTCAAACAGTCCACTGGACTCAATGCCAGCACTTTGGAACCAGCCCCCTCTGAAAATCATGTGTAAATGGAGCAGCTCCTCACTACAGAGAACAGGACCCCTATGTCCTTTCAGTTTAGCCTTAAACTTCTCAGAGGGTCTGTGTCCAGTCCACACCTTCTCCGCAACTGGCTCCTGTGGCCTTCTCCCACATGGTCATCGTGGTAGGATAATCCCAGAAATCCCAAGGTGTCGTTGTTCTTTAGCTCAGTCTGAGACAACTAACCTCTTCTCAAGATGGCTACTGGTTAAACACGCTCAGATATGCTGGGCATTGCACTGGATGTCTTCTCCAACTGTAGCTTGCCACGCGGAAGGAATTACTTTCAGAACAAAACCCCACATTGAAGGGCTGGGGATATAGCTCAGTGGAATAAGCGCTTGCCTAGCAAGCACAGGGTCCTGAATTCGATCCCCAGTACCGCAAAAAAAAAAAAAAAAAAAAAAAAAACCCACATTGTGTTTGCAGTTTACAATAACCAGGGGCCTTTCTTGGGGGTCCTGCTGGCCACCCAATCATTCCTTCTGCCTGGGGCTGCTGACCCACCCCAGACTTACTTTGGGTCAGCAGAGACAGGTCCCCCTGCCAGGAGCCAGGGTGAGCATTCCAACACAGTGCGTGCTTTGCTCTGCCTGTGTTCAGGTTTTCTATTCATTCCTTCTAGATTTTCTGTCAGCTCTTTCTTGATTCCCAGGGATCTATTTCTTTTTTTCTTCACTAAATTGCTGTTTTCCAGGTATATGATACCAGATTCTAGAGAAGCTGTATTTTTCTGCTGAGGGTTATTCCACCAGGTAGATATTCTTTTGAAAGGAACACATGGAGAACCAGGGATCTTTCACATAAAAAAAAAAAAAATGTGGTAGCAAAAGCAAAAACTGAGCAGAGTGGTAAGTTACTAAAGTTAGGAAATGTTCTAGGATGTCCAGTCAGCCCTCTACATCCTCAGGGCATTGGTTCTAGGCTCTCTGTGAATACCAAAGTCTGTGGATGCTCAAGTCTCTTCTGTAAAATGGCCTAGTGTTTGTATATGACCTGTACATATCCGCCCTATAATTGGAAACAGCTAGCTCTAGATTATTTACAGTACCTAACACAATGGAAATGTCATGTAAATAGGTATTATACCATATTGCTCAGGAGTAATGATAAGGAAAAAGTCTGTACATATTCAGATGCAACCAGGCAGGTGTCCTAGGCCTAGTGACAGTACACAACCCATGGCTGGCTGAATTCATAGGTTCAGAGGGCCCCCTGCATAGACAGAAGGCAAAGAGGAGAGGAAAAAGGCAAGCTAGGATGAGAAATAGGACAGCCAGCCCTGGCACCTGGGAAACCGAGTTTTCCCAGGCTCAGCCCCAGACACAAGAATGAGAAAGACTTCAAAGCAACTCTCATATCTGCCTTACCTTCCGGCAACCAGACGAGGTTCTCAGGGGGGACCAAGGAGCGGAGCCACTCAGTCCCAGGGCCAGGAGAGGTAACAGCGATGGGCTGCGGGGCTGGGGGCCGTCTCAACGACACAGTGCATGCTTAGCATTCGGGAGGCCTGGGTTTAATCTTTCAAGCTGAAAATTAATAGTAATAACAATGACAATAATAGTGACTGTTGTTTCACACC
This sequence comes from Dinomys branickii, assembly GCA_004027595.1. NCBI lineage: Eukaryota > Metazoa > Chordata > Mammalia > Rodentia > Dinomyidae > Dinomys > Dinomys branickii. The sequence goes on along the minus strand of PVLD010034924.1, from coordinate 9,869 downwards.
ACAAAATCCTTTTTAGAGCAATTGACAACCAGTATACTTCCACATAAAAGTTGAGATTTTTTTTTTGTCTTTCTGAGACAAGGTCTCACTATGCAGTTCAGTCTGGTCTTGAGCTCACTATGTAGCCCAGGCTGGTCTCGAACTTGTGAAGATCCTCCTGCCTCAGCCTCCTGAGTGCTGGGATTATAGGTGTACGCCACCATATCCAGTTTAAAATTGGGATTGTAGTCCAAGCTTCTGAACCTCTTCTTCCCATAGTCACTGACATAGCATAGAGCAGGTAAAGAAAGGAACTTGTGGGGGATATAGCTTAGTAGTATAAGAGCCTGGCAAGCGCAAAGTCCTCAGTTCGATTCCCGGTACCAAGGAAGGAATTTTTACCCTGAGTGACAAGTCTCTTTTCTGACACCAGAGATGGCTATCTCAGGAGAATGACCAGTCTGGCCATTGGCCAGGAGAGAAGTGAAGCTGGAGACCAGAAAACTATTGGTCCCTTGATCAATGACCTTAGGAAGCATCAAGAAGAGCCCTTGCAGGCGTGACATCCCTCCAGACGGCTCCTCCGCAGTCCTTTTAGGCTGCTGGCAGGTAACCAGCTCTGCAGCCTAAGATGTGGAGGGGAAGGTTCCAGCAGGATCTACACAGACAGGCAGGGAGCCAGGGAGAATGAGCTCATCCTACTTTGGAACAAAAGCAAAGCACGGGTAAAAGTTTTGACTTTCAAGGATGAGTAAGCAGGAAAAAAATTGAACTACAAAAAATTCTAAAGCAGAAAGTGAGAGAAAGGGAAGGGGGAGAGAGCGAGAAAGGGAGAGAAAGAAAGAGCGGGAGGGAGGGAGAGAACGAAGTTGTTCATCTCGTCTATCTGTATATTTTTCTGCTAGGTATCAGCCCATTGGGGATCACAGACTATACTAACCTCTGAGTTTATACAAAAGGCCATTTCCACTGCGAGTCTCAGCAATGCATTAGGCTTGCTGAAACATCTATGCAAAGTTTGCCAAGGGGAGGCTCAGGAAAAAACTTGTTTCCAATCTGCTAAATCGCGTATGTGATAGAGGGGTATTCAGGGCTGTTTTGGGAAGCCTTTCTTGGGGCCCAGTGGTGGTGGCAGTTCTAGGCTCTGTGATCAGCACCCACCTTTTCTACAGGAAAAACCAGTGTACCCCGGTTCCTAGGTAGGAAAAATGGCGTCGCAGCTTGCTTCACTTCCGGCCCGGGCGCCTACGCAGCGTAAGGCACAGCATGGCAACTCGCGGGCCGCAAGCCTCTGCTTAGCATAACCTGTTGACACAGGCCTCTCTTGGCGCTGCAGCAGTCTTCGTGGGTGAACTGCACCGTCCCTGTGAAGGAAGTACTGCCCAATTTATCTGACTTCCAGACTCCAGCACTCGGAACTTCACGAACACCTCTAATCCCCGCCCCCAACGTCAGTCCCTAAACAGCAGAGATGACTGCAGGCTTTGGGTCATTGCTCACGAGAAGAGAGTCTGAGATTCCACAGGATATATATCTTACTTATCTTCTTTCCTTGCCAGTACGGGGGTTAGAACCTGGGGCCTGGAACACGCTAGGTAAGCTCTTGAGCACTGAGCCACACGCCCTCTACCGAAAACATGTATAAAAATAAGCGGCAGCGTGTATCTGCTTTTTTAGTTTTCCTCCTAAACCTGAGGAGTAATACCCAGTACTCCCCACACACCCAGTCCTGTTTGGGTACCCTGAGCTCCTGCAGCTCAGCTGAAAGAGAAATGTTACCTGGCCACAGGAAGGTTAATCATTTGCATTATATCAATATTTCAGCATAATTTGGTATTCAAATATCAATGCGTTTGTAGATCATTGCCTTCAAGGAAGTACCTCACCCCACCCTTCAGCCCTCTGAAAAGCTTGGCAGCTGCCAAGGGTGGCGTTTTTCCCTCTATGGTTGGTTTTTTATTTTATTTATTTCTCAGTGCAGGGAGTCAGTCCAGGGCCTGGCTCCACCACTGAGCTGAATCCCCTGCCCACGTGGGCTTTGAGCTTGGGCCTGTCCTCCTGCAGTGCTGCACGCATGTATGAGCTTCACCAGGTGGAACCATGGCTCTGAAAATGAGCTCTGGGGCCGGGAGGTAGCTCAGCGGCATAAACGCTTAAGCCTAAGGTTGTGAGTTTGATTCCCGGTACCAAAAAAGAAACATGAGCTCTGATCATAGGAATAAGCCCGGGTCTCATTTCTTTTCATGGTGCTTGGGCAGATGGGGATCGCCTTGGCACAGCTGCTGCTGACCTGGCCATCACAACGCACGGCAGCTACAAGTACGCCTGGCTGAGAGTGACTGTTCCGACCCACCTTTAATACAGTAGTTGTTTTTATAGAGGGGTTTTCAAGTAAGCAGAGGTTGAGGCTGCTGCCAGGTCCAGGAAAGCTTGGCTAATTGGTGGGGAGGTTCACAAAGGGTGTGAGAATGAGGCTATGCAAGAGGGGAAGGAGCCAGCCAGGCTGAACTTTTTTTTTTTTTTTTTTGAGACAGCATCTCACTATGCAGGTCCGCTGGCCTTGATCTCACTTTGTAGCCCAGGCTGGCCTCAAACTCACAGCGATCCTCCTGCCTCAGCCTCCCGAGTGCTGGGATTACAGGTGTGTGCCACTCGGCCCAGCAGCCATGCTAAACTTAAATAACAAAGACTCTGTATTCACAGGCCACCTTTTGGTACAGAGGTACCTAAGACTAGAACTAGAACTCAGCTTCTAAGAAGTATTCAGTGGGATTGAACCCAACCCTATCTGCTTTCCTCGGCATGCTTATCCACGTAGGGAGGCCTACGGGTGGCTAAACTAAACCATGAATTTTACTATGAATGACGATATGGTGGCTGCCGGCTCCTCTGAATGTCTCAGGGCCAGCACCCCACCTAGCGAAAAGTTGACTGCACTTCAACAGATTCATCCAGTGAGGAGACAATGAGCCCAACTAGATTTATACAGTTTCTTACAGAAGAGCACGCAGCATGAGGTTTATATTCACAAAGGTTCCCCTTATCTCCAAGTTCCACGGGGCCACGCAGAGACAGGCCCCAGCAGACACAGGGCAGCACACAGGATCTGGGCCCCAGATGAGGAACACTGCCATGGTTTGTAGCTAGACGGCCCTCCAGAGCCTCCTGCAGTCACGGGGGATGGGCTCTTCAGGGTGGCTGGATCTAGAGTGTGTGGTGCAGGACCGAGCATGTGTGATTAGTACATCAGTCCACTGACGGGTGGACTGGGACTGGCTGGGACTAAGGGTGTGAGTACCACACCCGCCCTAGGGCAGGCAGCCTGCATTCAGTATAAGGGGCACAAAGAGGCTTGTCCCTCCCCTCACTGCGTTTGCTGTCTGCCACAGCCGTGAACTGCTGCCCCTCTGCCAGGCCACCCTGTCTTGGAGCCAGCCAATTATGGCCTGAAAGCTCTACAAACTGTGAGCCAAATAACCTTCCTCCCTTTAACTTTGGGTGTTGGGTATTTTGTCTCAGTAACAAGAAAAGTAACCAAGACAAACACTGACCCCAACAAATCCCTAATCCTATAAGGGGGAGAACTCATAAACCTGCTCATCGTCCCATGCTGTATTACCTGGACAGTGAGCATATCTCCAGGCAGGAAGGGCAGTGTCTCTAGCTTTATTATACGATAATCTCTTCAGAAGAGACATCTCCAAAGCTCTCTGCAAGGAGTCCCTTTCTTCGGTTTCCCAAGTCTGTTTGTTACATGGACATCTTTGGAAAAAATTCTGAATGCCTTTTGTTTGGGAGATCCATGGAAACACAAAATCCAGGGAGACTTACTTCTCAGCAGTTACCATATCTTACAAACTTGTGATAATGCCAAGTTGGATTCACAGCCCAGTAATAAAAATTAACTTTGTCATGAAATGTCACTGTAGATCACTACACCATGTGAAATCCAAAAATCCATGAACAATGTATAGAAATAATAATAATTAAGTGACATTTTTCTGGAAATTCTCTCTGTGGTGGGCTGTCTTAGGAATGGCATTTTGACATTTTGGGTTAGATAATCCTTTGTTTTGCGGGACTGTCCTGGCATTGTGGGGTGTTCAGCAACATCCCTGGCTACACACTAGTGCAAGTATCATGACATCCAGTTGTGACAAAAATATCTCCACACTTTGTCAAAGACATCTTGGGGAGAGGGAGGGGAAGGGTAGGAGGGGGAGGGGAGCGGGAGGGGCGAGGAGGGGGAGGGGAGGGGGAGGTAGAGAAATCACCTCTCACTGAGAACCACAGCTGTGTTCTGTCTTTCCTCATGTAATCATATTTTAAAAGGAAATTGTCGCACATCAAATACTCAGGAATAAATCAGTGGAAATTGTGCGAGACAACTATACAGAAAATAGGCTTGGAGAAATAAGGTCTATTGAGCCCATGGAACAAAGGATTGTAAATTATTCTCTTTGAAATTCTGAGTAGAACTGAAACGGAAGACAACAGCGAGTGACTTAAGTCTGTCCGGACACCGGAGGACAGGCTGGACAGCCGTTGGTCTTTCATCCTGCCGCAGTTAGCTAATGACAGCTCGGAGGAAGGACCAGAGATAACTGCTCCCCTCCTCTGGCAGGCCTTACCTTTAGGCAGACAAGGAGACACAGGAAAGCTTCCTCCAGGCCCGCAGCTCGCCGAGCTCTCTCAGGGTGAAGTCATCAGTATGCAGGGAGGCACATAATGGAATGACAGTCCCTGGTTCCTACAGAGACATAGGCCCGCATCTTTGTTTAAGATTAACATTTCTTGGATTGGAAATTACTAACCATATAAGAAACTTATTTATTTACTCTCTTTTTGAGCCAGGGTATTGCTGTGCAGTTCAGGCTGGCCTTAAACTCATTTTGTAGCCCAGACTAGTCTTGAACTTGCAAAGATCCTCCTGCCTCAGCCTCCCAACTACTGGGATTACAGGCATGCGCCACCACACCTGGCTCCATATAGGAAATTTAGAGTTTCTACTCTCATCAAAAGCCACGAAAAGAATGAAAAAGAAAAATGGGTGGAGATGTGGCTCAATGGTGAGCGTTTGCCTGGTGTGTGCAAGGTCTGATTTCATCCCCAGCACCACAAACAAAAAACAACAAAAACAGAACAATTACAGAGCAAAAGCAGGCTTAAGTATACATATTGCCTCATTATATATTTATTAACTTTATCTATTTACTTCTTTATTTTTGGTCTTTTTGAGACAGGGTCTCACTGAGCAGTTCAGACTGGTTTTGAGCTCACTTTGTAGCCCAGGCTGGTCTCAAACTCACAACAATCTTCCTGCCTCCGCCTCCCGAGTGCTGGGATTACAGGCGTGCGCCACCACACCCAGCTTATATTTATTAACTTTTAAAAAAGAAAAGATAATAACTTCACAGTGGAGACAGCACCTTACCCAAGTGATCCAAGTTAGCCTCGCCCCTGAGGAGGCATCCTGTCGTCATGTTACTCTGGATTTCACACCATGAACTGAGAAGGACACAATATCACTTCTTGCAGAGATGTACAACCTAATTTCAATCCTGAGGGTTTCTTTCAGACACAAATCAAAGGCATCTTACAAAGTGACTTGCCAGCACTCTTCCAAAGTGTTATGGTCAGGCCAGGCGTAGTGGTGCACGCCTATGATCCCAGCACCTGGGAGACTGAAAGAAGAGGTTTATTGCGAGTTCAAGACCAGCCTGGGCTACAAAGTGAGCTCAAGACCAGTCTGAACTGCACAGCGAGACCCTGTCTCAAAAATACACAATTTATTTGTGGTTTTGTGTATGTGTGCATATGTTTAAAAGTCAAGATAATGGTTATTATGGAGCAAACAGGGTTTCTGGAGTTCCAGTAATATTCTGTAACTTGGCAGAGGTATGGCTTCTGAACCTGTCCCTGAGCTGTGCCCTTTTCCTTATGTGTGCTGTGTTTCCATCTATGGTTTACATTAAATACTTCATCTCTAGTAGAGAAGAGCACATTTCTCCAGTCATACGCACAGCTGGTGCAAGCTGGCAAATGGACCCAAGGCCTACGCTGAAGAACAAGTTGATAAATTCTTCAGGAAAAATGATTCTCAAAGCAAATAATGGGTTGTACTGAACAATTGTGATCATTTCCTCAGCTGCGGCAAAACTGTGTAGTTAAAAGAGCAACACACAGCGCAGAGGCAGCGCACTTGCCCAGCACGTACAAGCCCTGGGGTTCCATCCCCAGTGACAAACAAACCAAAAGACCCACAAGAATCACATCGTGGGTCAATGAATATCCATGCTTTAGAGAATTGTTTTGCATTTACAAATGCAAAAAACAAGCTGGGCGTGGTGGCGCACACTTGTAATCCCAGCACTCGGGAGGCTGAGGCAGGAGGATCACTGTGAGTTTGAGACCAGCCTGGGCTACAAAGTGAGCTCAAGGCCAGCCTCAACTGCACAGCGGGACCCTGTCTCAAAAAGACAAAAACAAAAAGCCAAAACCCACAAATGCAAAAAATGTGTGGAATAAAATCACATAACAAATGGTTGGTTCTTTAAAAATGCCATTTCTTTAAAATAAGTGGTTGGTTTTACTGATAAGATACAAAACGGAGCTGTAAATTAGAGTCATATGTAGCCTCTTCTGCTGCACGTGGCTCTGAAGACCATGGACTGCACCCCTGCTCCTCCCGGTCGCTCCTAGCTGTGTGGAGGACACCTGGGCAACTCTCCATGAAAGAGGAGCAGTGGCTTCCGTTGTGGCTGAGCCTGGCTCTATTTCCACGTACTGATGTGTAAAGAGCTGGCTGGGACTTTCCCTATCCCTTCAGTTGGCTTTAAGCAGTGCATGTTGGTCCAGACGAGGTGCTGATGGTCATCTTTGGAGGTGGTGGGTGTGTTTCCTCCCTCTCTCTCTCTCTCTCTTTCTCTTTTTCTCTCTCTGTCACACACACACACACACACACACACACACACACACACACACCCACACACACACCCGTTGCTCTCTCAAATACAATGAAGCAGGATGTGTGAGCCAGTGCTCCAGGCTGTCAGCTGGGGTGGAGCCTCAGGATAGAGGCTGTGACTTCCTGGGGCTCCAAAGACTACACTTCAGAGCTGAAGCACAGACCCCAAAACATTAGATACCATCTCAACTGTGTTATGCAGATTACTCTTTCTGCATATCTTTCTGCATATCCTTCTCTCTGCATTTGCAGAGGTGATTTCAGGCTCACCCCATTCACCTACTTCCCACAGTTCTCATAGTCCCTCCTCCTCAAGCCACTCCCTTCTTCATGAATGAATAGAACCTGGGTTTGGCCTTGGGTCGAGGCCTTTGTTCCAGATGGCCATCACTGTGGCTGGACTTAGAACCCCTTGGCTCTGCATAACTACAAATACGCCTTCGTGTCTTTATTCTCACCATGGGTTGCCCTGGAAGTGGTAGATTGGACTTTACTCACTAGAATTCCAATAACTTTTTCATGGGATTGCAAATATAAACTTCCTGGGCCTTGATGAGGACCAGGAAGGGCTCTCTATAAGCTGGGCCTTGAGTCTCTTCAGGTCACCGGAAGTGACACGAAAGTAGGCAAGAGATCAGACCAGTGTGACAGGATATTCTGTGTCCTCATTGGGGTGCTGTTGCCCTGCTGTTTACATTTATTAAATATCCCCAAACTGAGCCATCTGTGGTGGCACAACCTCCAATGCCAGCTGCTTGGGGGACTGAGGCAGGAGGATCACAAGCTTGAAGGTAGCCTGGGAAATTTAGCGGGACTCCCTCCTAAAATAAAAGGGCTGGGGTACAGCTCACTGGTAGAGTACCCCGACTACTGCACAACACTTCCCTGAATTCTATTCTTAACTCGGTGACTTTGGCCAACCATGGTGGTGCATGACTATAATCCCAGCACTGGAGAGGCTGAGGCAGGAGGGTCACTACAAGTGTGATGCCAGCCTGGGCTACATAGTGAGTCAGGAGACAAGCCTGGTGGGGTACACTGGTAATCACAGCACTCAGGAAGCTGAGGCAGGAGAATAGCCATGAGTTTGAGGCCAGCCTGGGCTACATAGTGAGTTCAAGTCTAGTCAGAATTGTTAGCAAGACCCTGTCTTAAAACAAAAAAGCCCTTTGTAAAAAAAAAAAATAGTGACTACAAAGACAGCCTGAACTGCATAACAAGACTCTGTCTCCAAAAAAAAAGACTTTAAATTATGTAAATTATGTTCATATTTAAAAAAGAAAAACACCACCACAATGATTAGTTCTTATTTGTGTACTAGAATCAGAGTCCTTAAAGTGGACTGGAGACGGGTCTGCTACATGAGCTTGGTGAGTGCTGGGAAACGGTGTCTCCGTGTAATGAAATACACCCTAGGAAGCCAGGTGCAGTATTTACAAATCATGTAAAAGCACGGGGATCACGTCATTTGCAGGGCACAGACGTCTCTTGAGATTGTAATGTTAAGGGAAATAAGCCATATCCAGAAAATTAAATACCGTATGGTTTCTCATACGTGAGAAACCCCAAACAGAAATTAATTAAAAGTAAAAGAAGGGAGAGATTGTAGGGAACAGAAGCAGACCTTTTGGAGAAGGGGAAGGAAAAGGAAAGCAGAGTGGAAATGATCCAGAATATATATCCCAAAATAAACACACTAGGATGCCCTGGGTCGGAGCGGGGTGCAGCCTTCTGCCCTTCCCTTGGGCCCAGTAGTGTTTGCAGTACCTGGGCGAGGGTGCCATCTAGTGGCAGGAGGGATAACCACGGGGAGGAGAGCGGTCTGGAGGGGGAGCTCGGCTTTGCCTTTTTAAAGAACCCAGAAAGCCCCTTGGTACAAGGTAACTCTCCAGCCGTGGATTGCCGGTCCGTCAAAGGGCTTGAAAGAATCCTTTGAAAAGATTCTTTGAAACTGTAAAGAATTGAGGGAGCTCCCTCAAAGTCAACTTCCTTGCGCGTTTGTGCCAATAAAGCCTTCTTTCATGTGGGTGGATGAAGCGCAAGGGGTGCCGCTGGGCAAGCTGTGTTTCAGCTCCCAGCCCCACCTCTGCCGGATCCCTCTAGCAGTGGACATCTGCACAGCGATATCCCGCAGCCCGGACGAGCAACAGTGCCATCTCCTGGCTCCTCAGTTGCCCACGGCGAGCCCAGCGCTGCGGAGCCTGAGACAGGAAGACTGCAAATGCGAACCCAGCCTGGGCTACGCAGCAAGTTGAAAGCAAGCCTGACCTTCATAGAGAGACCTTGCCTCAAAAAGGGGGAGGGCTCAAAACGCACACCCTCCACCCTAACACCGTGCGGAAGGCGCCTGGGCGGCCGCTGTTACGCGTGGATGTCAGCTTTCTATCCAACGGGCACAGTAATTTTAGCTCTCTGTTCCGACAGATGGGGTGAAACGGAGAAAAGGTTGGGAGCGTCTAACGCCGCGACTTTAGGAAAAGAGCAGCAGAGCGCGGCACGGAACCGGGCAAATCCAAAGCTATACTTCAAGGGCACAGAGAAGTGTGTACTTTGAACTCCGCGGACAAACAGAAGATACATTGTGGAGCTGAGACAAGGAAGTTGTTTATTCATTTAGCCAACGTTTCTTCGCACTAGATGCTTCCAGGGGTAGGGGAAGAAGACAACGGTGACTGGAACCGGAGTTACTCTGCCGGGCAGATGCGCGCCCCGTCCCGCGCCTTAGAAAAAGGCCTGCTCACCTCTCCCAAGTTCAGGGTCCAAAACGCTCATCTGGGGCGGGGGATAGATAGAGCTCAGTGGTACAGTGCCTGCCTGGCAAACACAGGGCCCAGAGCTCAGTTCCCGGCACGCGCACACGCGCACACGCGCACACACACACGCACGCACGCACGCACGCACACACACACACGCACGCACGCAC
>PVLD010034923.1:0-12246 GCA_004027595.1 Dinomys branickii | reverse complement strand
CAATCATGGGAAGTTTACGACTATCCCGGTACAGGTTTGTGTAACCAACATAAAGCAGAAGGGCAGCAATGCAGTACAAGAATACAAAGACTGCAAATGTAACATAGAATTGTGCTGAGGAGGAGTAATCTCCTATGAGGACTTCATTTTTCCAATCTGTATCACATACATTTGAAGATGACTGAAATGATGCCTGATTCAACCTATTAAAAAAAGGATCAAATAAATGTATGAATTACTGGGCTCTCCAACAGATGTAGAAATATTAAGCACAATATTGAAATGACATTTCAAAAATATTCCCTAAATATATTAAGAACATTTTTCTTTAAATGGGGATTGAAATACTTAAACTGAAATTTTCACAATATATGCTGGTAACGGGATTATGATAGATGGAATATAGACTGAATTACACACTTTCACACTTAGACACTACCTTTCTGCAATTAAAAAAACTAACAGATTTGGTGAGATTACACCAAATATTTTAGTTTGAGACACATTCTATTCTAGAAGGCAGTCTGTATGACTAGCCTTAGGAAAGCAATTATAACACGATTCACATTGTAAACCTTGAATTAGTTGTTATCTGAGAAAAATCACAATGCCTTTCATTTCCCCTATCCACAAATTGCAAAAACACTTATATCTAAATGTGCTGGTTTTCCAGATTTCAGAATTATACAAAAGGGGTAGCACATGGAAAGGTTCTGATGATTAGTTAGCACTCAGTATCTGACATATATAAGATTTAAACCTTTCTGACATAGGTAAGGTTTTATTCAGCTCTTAAAATATCTTTAAAAAGTAACATTTTCAAATTACTGTACAGAAAAATTGAGTTTTAGGTCAAGTAAGTTAAGTGGAAGAAGGTTCATACACCAGTTTAAACAATGAACATATCTGTAAACTTTCCCATGAATATTGAAGTCATACAGAAGATTTCAAAACTAAATGTCCAGGGGCTGGGGGTATAGCTCAGTGGCATAAGCGCTTGCCTGGCAAGTGCAAGGTCCTGAGTTCGATCCCCGGTACTGGGAAAAAAATAATAAAAAAAAAAAAACCACTAAAAAACTAGATGTCCACTGTTACTTAAGGGTAAGAATTGGGCATGGTAGTACACATCTGCAATCTTAGCACTTGGGAGGCTGAGGCACAAGGATCATCAGGAGTTTAAGGTCAGCCTGAACTTCATGGTTAAGGTCAAGGCTAGCTTCAACTACACACTGAGAACCTGTCTCAAAAAAAAAAAAAGTAAGAAAGTATGGTTTTGTGTTAGGGAAAACAGGACTTCTTTACTTCATATAAATATGCATCTTAAAAACTCCATCAAGAAGGGTGGGATATAGCTCAGTGGCACAAGTGCCTGCCTGGCTTGGCAAGAGCAAGGTCTGGAGTTCGAGTCCTGGTACCAGAAAAAATCCAAACAAACCCAAAAAACCTTCATAAAGAATGCTATTCAATAATTGGAAAAATGTATGAAAACGTATGAAATCTAGATTCTTACTTCACTACATTACGGTTTTTTCCACTAAAGTGACAGACAGTCTTTATTTTTCACTTTTAATCCACCCTGGGACGACGAGGTGAAAAGGTCAAGGCAGTGCCACTTTGCCATCAAAGTCTGTAAATGCTTATTCTCAACTGTTGTACTTATTTCATTACAGACTAGGACAAGTTTGTACACAGGTACTGGTCTCTGTTCTATGGTTTGAGTAGCAAAAATTACAACTGAGTATGAAATAAAAAGTTTTCTAATACCCTCTACACAACCAATAAATTGTTGAACATTTTAATGATTCATTATGAAAACAGAAAGAACTGTTAAATCATAAAAACAATTCACTCACCTGAATGGATAACCGAAAGTAGCTGTAACAGTTTTATTCCCATTCGCTATCGTTTTAGGACAAATCACTAGAATTTCTGTTTTGCCCTTAAAACCTCCACAGGTGGCAAAAGAGAAAATGGCAGCAATCTACACAAAATATGGGGATGAAAAAAGAAAGAAAAAGAAGCATTACTGGACTCAAAACAAAGATCATTAGAACAGTAAGTACACTATCAAAAACTGGCCAACATTCTAGAAACTGTTAATCATAAAGTAAATATAGGGAGTAAAAAATTTAAAAATTTACTTCCAAGTCTCAACAAATGTGATTTTATTTTCCCTTGGAAATTTATTCTCTGGTCCACATAGCATTCCCTCACAAATGAATGTATGTACTAAACAATGGTATGGAATTCAGAGGAGACCCACTTCGTGAGTTTGTGAAGCTTCCACATCCCAAAAAGTAACAGGAAAATTGTTTTCGTGATCATGCAGATGCTTAAAAGAATTATGATCTCTCAAATGCTATGTGTAATAGGAAAAAACAGAAAGAAAAACTGTGAGCACCCTAAGTGTCCACAGGGAAACAACAATAGTTCATTCATATAAAGGGCCATAAAGAAGTAAAATGTTGGGGGATTATTTAATAATAGAGAAAAATGTTTTCCACAAGTAAAGTTTGCTTAAACATTGCATTGCACATGTTCTACATCTTTGAATAGACGGAAAAGTCAGGCATGAAAGTTTTAACATTGGTCACCTTTCAAGGCAACAAAAGGTAAATCATTTAATTCCTTTTCTATTTGTTGTCTAAATTGTCTTCTAATCAAAGTTAAAAACCCAGATACTCTGTAACACCCATAACTGAGGACCTGACCCTTTAGCAAATGCTAACGGCTCTATTTTCAAAATGTACTTGGAATCTGACCACCACATCCTGATCTAAACCACCACCTCTGAATTTTGCAACAGGCTTCTAAATGATCTTCCTGCTTCTGTCCTTGCTCCAATTTCTATTATCAGCACAGCAGCCACGGTTATCTTTTAAAAACTAATTCTAGAAAACTTTATCCTTTCCTCAAGGCCCTGCAGTGGTTTTTGAAATCTCTCAATAAAAATGAAAGTTCATATAAAATTCTTTCTTCTGTGAATATTTTGGACCTCAAGTTGCTTTTCCCTTTGCCTCATCTCTCTACACAAAACAGTCTGCCTGCTACTTCTTAAACTTCTCCCTCAGGGCCTTTGTAATGACTCTTTCCTCTCCTTGAGTTTAGTAACTCAACTCACGGCTCCCTGTTCCAAAATGCTCTTATGAGAGGGCTTTCCCTCCCCACACTATGTAATAGAGAACGTGGGTAGCTATTTCATCTGCACACAGCTGTATTTTGCTTCCATCATAGTTTTATCATTACCTGACACCATGCTTGTTTCTTTCCCTAGAATGGAAACTTGAAGAGGTCAGGAACTCTGTCGGCTCAAGGTCAAAGCCCGCAGGAAGTGGTAGATAAAATTCAACGCAAACATGCTGCCTCACCACAGTCCCAAAGTGAACAGACCAACTGATCACAGACTGAACTTCTGAAGTCATAAGCCAAAATAAATTTTTCTTGTTAAAAAATTAATAATCTCAGGTAATTTGTTGTAGTAAGGAAAAGCTAACACATTTAATATTAGTGTCTCTAATAAATTATTCCAGAATCTTGAATCTTGTATGCCATAATCAGTATCATAATAACTATCAAGGTAATTTTTCCCCATAAATAAGATATGTGAAAAAAGACCTGGTTGTACAGGTATGAGAGTCTGAGGTGATATCCAGCACATAGTTTGGGGTCTTCTATTAAGAAACCATAGATAAAGATAGAAAAATGGATAATTTCTGAGCATAAATAGGCATGAAAACAAAATGCTAAGACATAATTATTGGCCAGAAACTTATATTTGGTATTAGGAAACAAACACAAAAAATTAGATACACAAATTGCACCAATAGAACAAAATAGGCCAGAAATGGTTTACTGTGTATACAGAAATTATATCTAACAGGGCTGGCATTGTAGATCACTGAGGAAAGGCAAATAGTGATTTTTAAGGAGATGTTCATAAGCTCTAAGACAACTCTTCTCAAACAATGGAGTGTAATTTCCCTTTCCTTAGGTGAGGAATGGACCTAGTGCCTTGCCTTGAAATGGGTATCTTTTAATGTAAGACACAAAGACTGCAACTTCTGTCTTCCTTTTTTCACTCTCCACATACTCAACTACCTGAGGGAAGCCAACTGCTATGTTGGAAAGATATTTAAGCAACCTATAGAGAGATCCATGAGCTATGGAGCCAAGGACCACAAACCGAGCACAAGACTGAGCTCAGAAGTGCAGCCTCTGTAGCCTGTCAGTCACGTGAATGAGACACAGGTCTGATGATGACTGCAAGGGTGGTCAGCAGCTTGACTGCAACTTTAAGGGAAACCTCACTGCTATGCTACTCCCAGATTCTACCTGATAGAAACTGAGATGATAAATGTCTTACGTTGCTCAGTGAGGACAATTTATTGGGCAACAGTACACAACAAATACAAATAAGGGCTGCTCAACAAATGTAACACTCAAACATAAAAAAGTAAGTATTTAAAAAGGAAAATCTGCTGGGCATGGTGGTACACGAGAGGCTGGGCAGGAGGACTGTTCAAGTTTGAGGCCTAAGTGAGACCCAAAGTTTGGGTTACAAAGTTAGACCCTGCCAATAAAACAGGAAAATCTGTGATGAAATAGAGAAGAATTTACAATTTTTTAAAAACACTAATCATAAGAGATTAATTTCAACTACAGAAAGAAGACTTAAAAGTCAACAGTCAGCTTTTGAATGTAAAGCAAGCTATTAACTAGGAGAAAATTATTTGTAATACATATAACATCACAAGAAATCTACTAGTCTACAGATCTACGAGAATCCCTTCCTCATGTATACTAAGAGACATGTATAGTATATGAATGTTTACAGTGACAGTGTTTATAACAAAGCGGGAAGAGGAAAAGTAACGGGAAAACTGGTAAGATACAGTAGTATATTCTTGCAATGGGAAGTTATACAGTAAAAAATATGTAGGAACTATGGCTGCCCATGTCAATACAGATGAGTCCTAGAAACTGAATGCTGGTTAAAAAAAACCAAAAACACCATGTGAGAGTATATAAAAATTTTTTTTGAAAGCTCTGTCCACATCATTCTGTGATCATTTTTGTTCATACACTTCATTTTTCACTGGGATGAATCTCTCATTTCTAACTTCATTCTAATCACACTGACCATCTACAGTGTGGGCTCTGAAGTTGCAGTACTCAGTAAAATAGTCACCAGCTATTTGTGGCTAGTAAACACTTTATATGTGACTAGTCTAAATCGTGATGTACTCTAAGTATAAAATACACCCTAGATTTTGAAGGTTTAGTATGAAAAAGGTGACACACCTTCTTAATAATTTTTACACTACTTGTTGAAATAATATATTTGGTTAAGTAAAATATATTAAAATAAATTTCATCCACGTTTAGTGTGGCTAATAGAACACTTAAAATCACCACGTGGCTTGCATTTTTAGAAGATTTGCATCATACTTTTATTGGGCAAAGGTAGTTAAGGGTGATGTCACTTTGATGTGAAATAAAAACAGCTGTGCACGGTGACATGCACCTGTAATTCCAGCCAGCACTAGGGGGCTGAGGCAGGAGGGCTGCCATGAATTCAAGGTCAGCCTGGGTTACATAGTGAGATCCTGTCTCAAAACAACCGGATCCTGTCATTCCTGTTTAATCAGATTACTTCACTGGTTTTCCAGTTCTTTTTTTATTAAAAAGCCCAAACTTTTCAACTTGGCATAAATCACATGGCTGATCTAGACTTAACTTTATCTTTTAGATTTATCTGCAATACATTCCCTGCTAGGTACTGCAAGATTCTGTCCCTCGATACTACTCACTGTTTCTGAAACATAATACATATTTATGTCTTCTCTGTGTGTTCCTCTGGGTGGAAAGCCTGCACTCTCTAATGTGCTCCACCTAACTCCTTGTGGTAGAACTCATTGTTCTCCTGGGCTCTCACAGACATTCCCCCTATTACACATTAAACTTTACTACTGGCATTTTTATGTGTCTTGCTATACAAAACATAAAATACAAAAAAAGTTTCTTGATTAATTAAAAAAAAATCAGTGAATAAATGGGGCTGTACGGTACTATCAGTGTTGCTTTTAAGACGATCACCTCCACTGTTGCCTTGTTGTGCTGCCAGGTCTTTGCACTTGGGTCTTGCTTGAGATTTTCACTGTGTACCTGGCAGAACACCTGGCACGTAGCAAGCGATGACTAAATACCTGCTTAATTCAGGAAAAATTTAAATTTCTAAAATTTAGAAATAAAATCATATTTTGAGTCTTCTATAACCATTACTTCAAAGCTGTCTTTTCATAACTGGCCATGGTGGTGCTTGGCTATAATCCCAGCAACAAGAGGCTAAGGCAGGAAG
Organism: Dinomys branickii; assembly: GCA_004027595.1. Lineage (NCBI taxonomy): Eukaryota > Metazoa > Chordata > Mammalia > Rodentia > Dinomyidae > Dinomys > Dinomys branickii. The sequence continues at coordinate 5,888 of PVLD010034923.1, read as the reverse complement.
ATCTCTACAGATTTGAGGCCAGCCTAGTGAGATCCTGTCTCAAAGAAAAAACCAAAAACAAAAACAAGCTTTTTGTTACAAAGAAAGTGTCATGTGAGCAATTCTGGTCTTTATCTTTTCTTATAGAAAAAAAGGGACAAAGTATTCATACTATATTAAACAAAGCACAAAATAACTTTAAAACTGACAAATTCAACCATGTCACTTTTCAAAATATCCTACTGCCAGTTTGATTTAGGTTGGAGGTTATTATCTACTGGCACAAATAGAAAATACTCAAAATGTCTATTTACCTGTTACTTGTAGACTTAAATATGGATTTAAAGTTCTATTGCCTGAGGATACGTTTGTGTAGTCTTTCCAGTATTTATTTTTAAAAATGTGAATTTAATGTTAACCTTTCAATATCAGGATACAATACTGCCCTTTAAATTTTGCATTTCCTGTGTATGTGTGGCAAAGCCAAAGATGCAGCAACATCAGACCCACATTCTCATAAAACAATCAGCTGGGACTCAAGCGACAGATGTCATCCAGCACAGAGCATGTCCTTCAGACTGCACTCCTCTCCACTGTCTTACCCTCAGGACAGCAGGTTACTTGGCAGCAATCAGTGAGATGCTCTTGTTTTCCTTCTGAACAACTTGTTCCATTCATTTACTGTATGAGGGTGGTTCTACAAGTACTTACTTCCTTTGGACTACACAGGAAGTCCTTATCTCAAAAAGAAGACAATCCTCAAACTCTAGATTGATAATATATGTAAAAACGAATAGAACCCATATTACAATGTAAAAACAACTTCTACTTAATCAAATTATAAGAATTTGGCAAAAAAAAATACTCACAAATTACCATAATAGTGTCTGAAATTGGGATTTTAAAATATGAATGAATTTTACTCAAAGCATACAATGTGCTTTAATATATTAACATATAAAATATGCATCTAAGTTACAGATGCAAACTGGGACTTTGGGCAAAAACATGGAGAGAGGAATTTATGACAAAAAAACTGGATAGCACTGGGATGTTCAGTGAGCTATCCATCCTTCAGCCAGTTAGTCTAACTCCTCTTCCTAGACACTGCTCATTCAAGAGGGTTCTACTGAGGAACACTGGAATTTATCTAACTTATATGTTCACATGGTTTTAGTCACTCCCTGCTATGAGGTTTCATCAGTAAACTGAAGTCATCTACTTACATTTTCTTCTGTTTATTATTTAGTTTATGAAAACAATGATTGAGGCAGGCATGGTGGCACATACCCTCTAATCCCAGCACTCTGCAAGGCTGAGGCAGGAGGATCACAAGTTCCAGGCCAGGGAGGTAACTTGGCTACCTACTGAGATGCTGTGTCAAAATTTTAAAAATAAAACAAAAGGAAAACAGGGCTGGAGATACAGCTCAGTGAAAAGGATCTGGGTTCAATTCTCAATACCACACACACATATAAATGAAATATTTAGAAGTAGATCATATATCCTGTTACTTTTAAATCAAAGGATCATTTAGTACTTAAGATCAAGTATGACAGTATGGTCTTTTCAATCCTAAGGTTAGATGCCTAGAGCCAATGAATTGATTTTTATTGATCAACTCTGAAGCCGTTACTAAAGATATGAATTTAAAAATGTTTTATGATGATGATGTCTTGGTAATCAAACTCAGAACCTTGCGCTTGCCAGGTAGTGCTTGTGTCACTGAGCTACATCCTCAGCCCAAAGATATTTTATGATCATGGGTATTTCAGTCCCTTCCCACTCTGCAATGAGCAATGTAGTCACCTACCAAGTGCTTGTTTCACTCTTTTCGCTCTACCTCTCATAGACAGTCCTAGAGTCTGCCAGGCCTGTTCTACACACTTTAAGAATTTGGATTACAAAAAGTAAACTCTAATATTTCTGCTGAAATAGTTTTTCTAATTCTTAATCATTATACATTGAAAACATTTTTATGTCAACATTAATCTTAAAGATTTGTTCAACTGTGTATGGAACTCTAAATCTCCAAAGAACCTAAACATATTTATTTTATAATATTTTTCAAGCTGTTTAGTTATTTTCATGTCCTTTAGAGTTGAATCAGTATCTTGAATGTCAAGCCAGCTGGCTGTTTTGAAGTGTGCCTGTCACTTCATGGAAAATTGATAGTACTTGTCACAACTCATAAACTTTGAGTTTTTACATAAAATTTAGTTTCCTTCATGTGTTTTAGGGCATTTAATACAGACTCAACTTGCTATGTCCCTCTTTCTATTTCTGTCTAGTAGTTGTATGATCATTTCTACCAGGCCTTAAGTTCTCTAGTTCACCACACCACCTTATGATGGGAGCCCCCAAATCACCAACGTATGAAAATATGCAAGTTATCACAAACCTAGGCTTCTAGCCAGTAAGAAGACTCGTCCAAGTTTTAGGTCTAGGTGGCTATTTCTCTTTCTGCTCTTTTGTAAGTACTCAGCTGAAGGTATGTACTCAGCTGTAGGTAAACTCAAATAGTAAGCAGATAGCCTTTCCTATTCTGTTTCTGATCCTCATTAATGTCTCCCTTATATTAAAACAGCAACTCTCAACCTACAGACTCCCTAGAACTCCCAAAACGCTGAGACCCATAAAAGTAAAACATCTGCATAAGAATACTATGGCATTATTTACTTTCCACTGTGTTGACATTTGCCTTGATTAAGCAAATGCACTGGACGATAAACCCGCTGAGCCTTAGTAATAATCAGCATTAGTACAAACTGTATTTCATTGCCACACACTAGCAGTTAAAAAAGTTCACTTAAGAATGTCTTTGATGCAGTCAATTTTTTAAATTAAATCTGACATACTTAACATTTTGTGTGATGAAACAGAAAGTGTAAAGACTTTTGCTGAACACAAATACAGTGGTTGTCTCCACAAAAAGCATTCAAGCAAATGAGTTGTAAGCGGAATTTTTTTTGTAACACTAAATGCTCCCTGATCTTGACAAATTATGGATACACTCTGCCTTCATTATCTTACCAGATACTCATTCAGCCTACTTCAGTGTGGCTTCTGATTTCAGGGGAACGTGGAACTGCTCCTGCTAAAGCCAACAGGCTCCTGACTACCAAAACCAAGGGACACATTTTACTCCTTATGTGACTTAACTTGTCCATTGCTCCTAACATTACTGAGCACTCTTTTCTTGAAATTCTGACAGGTTCCAAAGGGCTTTCTCCTTTTGGGGTTAATCTTGAAAATGTTGACCCTTTCCTTAGGAAAATGCCTATGTGATGGTGATAGGTAAAGAATATTGAGTGTTTATTGGATAACTTCCACTTAAGCCCAGAATCCAACTGAATAATATAACTTATGTAATATCACTTTTAGACTTTTTTAATGCCAAGCAATGCCAAGATGTTATTGCTCTCCAGCTTCTTGTGATTCCTTCCTTTCTCTGCTGGCAGATCTATATGCTGAATGTCTAACTCATACTAGCATTTTAAACTCTAGGTCCACAACTGTGCATAGGATAACACCATTTTATGATCTTAAAGACCTTTTATGTCTTTACTGACCTTCCACAAATATTTGCTCCTCTTTCGCTTAATGCCCTACCTTCAACAATGGGCCACTACCAACCCAAGCCAAAAATGTGGTAGTCACCTTAAAGAGTCCGCCTTCTTCACTTTCTAAGTATATTCTAATTTCTAAACCTACCTTCACTGCAACTCATTTTAAGCCTGAATAATTTCTCATGCAATGTATTTCCCTCCACCAATTCTGACCCTTCCAATCCACTGTCTACATGGCTAACAAAATTTAAAAAGTCTAAAAGTGATATTACATGAGTTATATTATTCAGTTGGATTCTGGGCTTAAGTGGAAATTATCCACTAAACACCCAATATTCTGTATCTATCACTATCACATAGGGATTTTCCTAAGGAAAGGGTCAAAGTTTTCAAGATTAACCCCAAAAGGAGCAAGCCCTTTGGAACCTGTCAGAATCATCTCAAACCATATGGTCTTTCCCAGTATGTATAGGTTCCGGCCGACTCCCAGTTACTTTCAGGTCACACACAGGGCTGTGCTGCTTCAACTTTTCACCCAGTGAACATCAGATGCCCTTTGCCTGGAAAGCAACCCTCATCTGCTCCTCAATGGAACGAATACTTAACCTTCCACTGTTCCTTCATCTGTGTAGCTCTCCCTACTTTATCTCTCCTATACTTTGTAGGCACCTTTATCACAAGATTCTCATTTGGAATTTTCGTATCCTACACCCTCAAGAAATCATGAGAAAAAGACCATGTTATTCGTGTTTGTATGCTATTGTTTAGCACAGTGCTAGTATATATAAATACACACTCAAATATTTGAGTGTACTTTAATTATGGCATTAACAATATGCAGTCTTATCACAAAATTACTTCCTGCATAAAATTGAAAGTGTTTCTTTAAGAAGCTTAAAAAATATTTTCTCCCAAATACTTCAGAAAACTAATGAACCTACCACTAGCACTTCAAAGAAAGTCTGTAATTTTTAATTTTAGACTGTCTTTTCCTTTGAGTAAAAATCAAAATTAACTATAAACTATAATCTCCAATAAAACAAAAGCACACTACATCTAAGGCTTCTTCTCAAGCTTTACCTTTTTTTGTGGTCCTGGGAATGGAACTCAGGGCTTCACACATGCTAGGGCAGCTCTCCATAAAGGCCATACATAGCCCCAGTCTCTTAATCTTTAAATTTGATTAGCCCAGTTAAATGTAATCTCTCTTGCAATTTTTAATTTTTGTATGCACAAATAATATTCTTTCTATTTAAACCTGGACCCAGGTTTTCAAAAAAAAAAAAATCATGTCCTTAAAGTGGCCCTTTGTATGTAAAGCATACAAAGATTTTCAGAAAAGCAGCAAATTTTGGCAATATGGTGTATGCAGGAAATCAGAGAATGGTGTATGTGCTCATCAAAGAATTTGGAGTTTCTGTTACTTTTTAAAAACATCCTAACAAGAAAGTAGACGTTTTTACTCTTCTCTATTACTTCATCACTAAAACAAAGGCTGAAAGAATTAGGGACATAAATGTTGCTGTCTATAAACACAACCTGCCTGCGAACTGGACAGAAGCCAGCTGTCTATTAATAAGGCCCTGAAAATCAGCACCGAAATATGTACTGGGCAACGAAGTTCGAAGAAAACCTTCGGTGCCTAGTAAATTTACTAACTCCTCCAGGCAGACTGATCATTGCCAAGGTCAAATTAGTAAGTCTCCTTCAACGTTAATGATTGTGAGTGTTCCACGAAGGGACTAAAACTGACTTCCCAAGCAGGATGTTGCTTCCAAGGACCTAACAAACTCGACGTCTCTTCCTGACAGGTCGGAAAAAGAACCGAATTCACTCGATGCGTTTTCTGAAAACTGCTTTCCCCTGCTTTCCTGACTTAGTCTAATTTTTAACAAAGCCAGCCTTAAAAGTAAATGCAGGGCGCAATACTCGCCCGAGCCGGTCGACGCGGGAAGCGGGCGCGGACGGCCGCGGACTTCGGTTGGCCCGCAGCAGGAAGGAAGCTGGCTCCTGTTCTGTGGGCGGCGGGGGGCCCGGACGAAACTTGAGCTCCCGCCCCGGGGCCGGAGGCGCGCTCCGTCGGCGGGGGCCGCCCGGACTCGTGATTCGACGCCCGCCCCGCCAAGCCCCACCGGCGGCTCCCGCTCCTGCCCCACCGCGCGGCGCCACGCCGGCCGCACTCACCCACTCCAGGACCTTGATGAAGCCCAGCGGCTCCTTGAGCGGGACCAGGTTGAGCTGGAAGGCGGACATCCTCTGAGGGAAGGAGGGGAGAGAGTGAGGACGGCGGGGCGGAGAAGGAGGGGACCTGCGACACCCGAGCAGCAAGACGGCGAGGAC
>PVLD010034922.1:0-12246 GCA_004027595.1 Dinomys branickii | reverse complement strand
AATAGAATGAACTGTTCTGTTGTGGAAGACTAAGAAATAATAAGGAAACATAGTAAAGAAGAAGACCATGAAATGTGCCCAATAAGTATGTGGCCAGGATGTTTTCTTCTAAAATACAGAACTGATGAAAATATATAAAGTCAATAATCAGGCTCTACACTACAATAGGTCAAAGGGGGTTAGTGGTGAAATTTCACATAAGAAAACCCTAATTGTAAATTCATGCTTAGGAAAACATTAAACTTCACAATTTCAACTGAATTAATTCTTTCAAACATTAGAAATATTTACCAAGTATCCATTATCTGCCAAGAACTTTGCTAGATTTGAGGAATGTGCAATCGAATCTGTCATAGATGATGCTTTCAAAGTGCTTAAGGCCTAGACATGGAGAGAATAAATTAAGCAGACAATAACAGTAACACCTAGAAAGTTGGGAGGAACATAGCAATACAATATTACAGAAATTAGTACAAGCTGAAAATGAAAGAAATAAAACTCCTGAGGTACCAGGATCAAATAGAAAGGTCAAATTCAAATAAACTTACGAGTCAATGCCGCAGCATCCATGGGATCTATCAGGCAGAATATAGGTCTTAGGAGGTAGGACATGAAGAGACCAAAGCTTGAGCATGAATGTGGAGTCAGAAGACATGGTCCTGAGCCCTTACAAAATGAAAGAGCTGAAACTGAGATCTTTGCAAAAAGTTGATTTCATTTTAGTTTTGTTTTCTTGAGACAGGCTCTCATCACGTAGTGCATCCTGGCCTTGAATTCACTTTGTAGGCCATGCTGACCTTGAACTCATGGTGATCCTCCTGCCTCAGCCTCCTGAGTGCTGGGATTACAGGTGTGCACCACTACACCCTGGTAAAGAAATTGACATCTTATGTTATAGTTTAGATCTGGAATATGTCCCACAGGCTCATGTGCTAAAAGCTTGCTCCTCCGTTTGGCAGTAGATAGTGGAAACTGTAAAGGGTGGGGCCCCCTGGGAGGTTTTAGGCCACTGGAGATGTGTGGACACTCCAGTCTCTTCCTCTTTTTTGCATTCTGGCCATGAAGTGAACAGCTTTGTTCTGCCATCCAACAGGTAGGGCAACGGGGCCAGCCATACAGTGAGACTTCCAGAAGCAGGAGCTGAAACGAAACTTTCCTCTTTATAAATGGATAGTCTTGGGTGTTTCTGTAGCCAGAGAAGCCTGACTAACACACCTCATGAGGATGACAAGAGACAGCAGACAACTTTGCTATCAGTCCAGAATAGCAGCTAATATCTTGTTCTCTTTTCTCAGAGCTCTAGATAGTAAATAAAAGCTTCCATAAGAATTCAAAGCCCTGTAGAATGTGAATTTATACTGCATACATGAAAGAGGAGTTCTCCAATCCACAAAGTGCTTAAATGTAAAATGAAATAGGTACCATTACCTATGAAATATTCCTGTCAAAAGCGTTTAACTTGAAAAGAAAGGATTGGGGGGAAGTGTCACTGCTTTGGATTACAAAAGGGATTTAAAAGACAGTGACCAAAAGCAGTATGGGGTCCTCAGGTTGAGTTCTGATTTGAACAAATCAGCTCTATAACACAGTTTTTGAACATTGGAGAAATTTGAATATGGATGTTATTTGATATTAGGGAATCACTCTTGATTTGGTTTGTGTGATAATGATGTTATGTTTGTATTTAAGAAGTCTTTTGTTAAAGAGATACATATTTAAGTATAGTCATGTTTCCCTCAATGATGGTGACATGCTCTGGAGAATGTACTATTTGGTGATTTCATCGTTGTTTGAACATTATATAATGTGCTTACATAAGTCTTGATGGCATAGGTCCATGATGGCAAACCTTTTAGAGCTTTCAGTGATAACAAACAGCCTGCTATGGCACACATATCCTAGGTTTGCCACTACTGGTATAGGTCAGTCAATTGACAGACATGATCTTTTAATGTAATCAAATAACTCTGTGAACACAAGATGCATGGGGCTCCTGCCAGGGTAAATAGACATAGTGTTCTACAGCAAATTTTATTATAGGTAAAAGAATACAATACATTAATAATAAGAATACAGTAAAGACATAAACCAGTAACAGTCATTTATTTCATCATCAAGCACTATGTACTGTACACAATTGTGTGTACTATACTTTTATATGACTGGCAGTGCAGTAGATTTGTTTATATCAGCATCACCACAAACATATGATTAATGCTTTTTCATTATAACATTATGACAGCTAAGACATCACTAGGTGGTAGAAATTTTTCAGCTCCATCATAACAGCTCCATCAGCTCTTATGGAGCCATTGTATATATGGACCACCATTGACTAAAATGCTGTTACATGGTATGCGACTGGGCTTAGGAATGTGTATTGGTCAGGGCCAAGTGGGATAATACAGGGAGGTATAATGTAGGGACTACTTACAGAGCATCATCAGGATGTTCTGAAACTAATAAAGTATATTGAAGCACTTCAGAACCATAAAGATTCCCAGTCATGGGTCTTAAGGGCAAAGGAGGGACAGTTATGGGAATGCAAGAAAAAGCCATGTCTATAGGTGTAGAAGGTCTCCTGGAAGAGCTGTGGGCTTCAGTGGAGAAAGCCAACCACTGCCCATTCTTAGCCCACCTTCTTATCTGTCAGATCTTCCTATTGGCCAAACCCAGACAAAAGCCAGAGGACAAAGGAATCCTGGGATGAAATCCAGAGATATCAGTTTCTCAAGAACAAAAGCAAGATAGAGAAAATCACAGGAAGAGAAAGATATTCTGCTCAGGGAACAAGATGCAGACACCTGTAATATATTTTACAGTTATGTTTGGGAAAAATAGATAAGATGAATACGGCATGTATTAACAATTCTTAAATCCAGATAGAGAATATGCATGTTTGCTATTTTATTTTTCCTACTTTTCTTTATATTTGAATTTTCAATAGCAAAAAGGAAAAAGGAAAAAAAGTAAAAGGAAAGTGAGAGTAAAATAAATATAGACACTTTTAAACAAAGTCTGAGAGAATTTACACTTATGATCCTAACTGAACAAATTACTAAAGGATTTACTCCAGAAATAAAACCCAGAAATGAAACCCAGAAGGAAGCTGTAGGAGGTGAAAAGCAAGGATGAGCAATGAACTTTGGTAAACATGTGAGTAAATCTAAATGAACATTCAGCCTAAAAATAGCTAGAAGTTACAGATCAGTGTGTCAGGTGATAGAGTAGATGAAGACCCCCCAAAAGAGGAGACAGGGAAGGGGAGTTGAGAAGGCTTCTTAAGAAAAGAAGGTGTGATACACTGATCTAAATTTTGAAGGTCAAATAGGACTTACTGAAGAGGAATGAGAGGGAGGGCAAGTTCAGGCAGAGGGAATAGCATGCTCAAGCAGAGACAACGGCTAAGGGCATACTGCACTTGAGACACTGGGACAGTAAATAGGAGATTCCTTTTGGGGATGGTAGAAGTAAGTAGGCAAGAACCACAGTCCAAAGGTTAAAAGACAGGTCTGCATGAGCCCAAGCTAAACCCTGGGGAAACAACTCAAGGATTTTACACAGAGAAATGAGCTGTTCAAAATTTGCATTTTAGAAATGAAGCTCAAGCTGACTTTCAGAGGACTGATTGGAGAGTTCGGAGGGGGCCAGATAGCAGTCTGGAGGCTGGTGTGGCAATCAAGATGAGGCAGGAGAAGGTTGGAACTAAGGCAGTAGCTCTGGTGAGGAAGCTGATACAAGAGACAGTCAAGAGGTGAAATGAATCGGGCTTGGTGACTGATAGAGGTGGGCTAGTGTGGAATGGCCCTTAGCTTTGCCTGGGTGACTGACATCCATAAGTAGAATGAAGGAACTATCACCTTTTGGAGAAAGAACGTTGTGAGAAAAGATGATAGGCCAATTTGCTCAAGTCTAAATACCGGGATCTGAAGTTATGAGCCGGCAGGGGAGGGAAGCACAGACACCAAGTCTAGTATGCAGATAAGGACAAGGTTGGAGGAGGGCCATGCGAGGTGTTCTAAATTTGTATCAGAAAGAAAACTTCTCCTCTACTGGCACACACAGAATCTTCTTACATCTTATTGGCCAGAATAAATTGGGCCATGTGACACTCTTAGCTTCCCAGGCGGCTGGGGAAAATGGAGAATAGAATGGTCATAATTGGCTTAGGCAAATCATGATCCACTTCCTAAGGATGATGTATTGCTCCCCAACAAAATTAAATTAGGCAGACAGTGAAAAGTCTTTGCCCACATAATCACATGAATGGGGGCTACAGTTTGGGAGCCCAGAAAGATAGGTGGGGGAGATGCTGTCCCCAAGATCCCCAACTTGCTGGACAGCTTACAGACCATCACGGATCGGCTCCAGACTAAGACATATCAATTGGAGTTTAGAAGCCAAGGATGATTGAAAACTTCTAGCCTCAAGAGTCTGCCCTAGGGCCCAAGACAGTGTTCTATGTGCAGAAGAGAGACTTGGGCTTAGCTGGAGAGAGTCAGGAAGGTGGAGTGGGTAAATGAAAGAAAACCACTTAGTCAGTGTTAGATACAGCTAAATAATTATCACTTAGATCCAGCTAAAACAATCTTCCAGCTTTTATCTTGTTCTCAGTTCCAGTGTCAATAGCTCATCCTATTCCTAAATCCTCACCCTCATTCCAACAAGGCCTTGGGGCTTTCTTGTGTTTGGACATCTAGACAGCAATCCAGTCCCCCACCTCAGCCAGATGCCTGCAGCCATCCTTTCTGGGAACCAATTTCATGGATGCTACCTGCCTGCCTGCCTTGACTGCCCAGCGTGGCTGGCACCATACTCCTCATGGTGTTGCCTGGCTGGTCTTCATTACAGTCAACATTCTTTGAGGAAGAGTACTGATGGTGTTGCTCATCCCTATTTCTAACTTCTAGAATGTTTCAGATGAAGTTCCCCTCAGAGTGCTTGTTAGATTCAGTTCCATTAAGTTGAGAAGGCATATGATTTAGCAGTTACGGGAACAGTCCCCAGAGTGATACTTTCTGGGTTCAAATCCCAGCACTGGCACTATTAGCTATATGACCTTGGGCAAGTGATGTTGCTCAATACATTTTGAGGGAATAATAATGGTGGTCACCCCATTAAAGGTCCTTTTGAAGACACAGAGCACTTAGATCAATGCCTGGCACACAAAGAACACTAGGTGAGTATTCTTTTATTAAAGATGCAGTTGGCTATAGGTTGAGGTAGTTACAGCTACTCCTGGGGAAAGCAGGCCTTGCTTGGTTTCACTCCCTTCCACCATTTCCTTTAGTCCTCTCTTTTTGTGGAAACCTTCTTTGTTTATTTTCTATGTCCTTATTGTAGTATCCCACCTGGTCCTGTCTTCCAGACCAGTGAAGTCTGCTCCAAAGTGACTCTCCTGACCCTGAACCTTCTAAGTCTCTTGTTCCCAGCTGCTAGGCACAGAGGGAAGAGATACGAGCTACTATTTTGAGGTGTAGTGTTAGCAGATAACAACACCAGCTTAACATTTCAGTCCTCACCCATCACAGAGGTGTTAATCATATCAATAGAGCAGCCCTCAGCACAAAGAACCAAGAGAGATACGTTTAGAAAGCAAATATTGGGGGGCCCTTCCAAGTGCCCTTAAATTATCACCTGCACCACTGGTTATATTCCTTGTGAGCTGGCTGTCGTGTGTGCTAACCATTTTGTGGGAGACAGAATGGAGACTAGGTGGCAGAGCAATGGGGGCCTTGATGAATGAGCCATTTTCCCTCCCCGGAATTGAGTATCTCAAGAACTATTTCTGTTACTAATCAGGCCTGGCTCCCCAGAAATCCTTCAATTGGCAGACACTTCCAGAACCAGAGCACAGGGCGATACCAGTGGCTAATTTCAAGTGAAGAGACCACGGGAGGGAAGACGCTGAGATTCTTTCAAGCTGTCTTGGAGTTGGTACCCCTCTCTCCCATCCTCCACTCTGCCTTGTCCCAGGGGGGAGGCTAGTTCAAGGAGGTAACTGCAAGAGTGCATGGAACTCAGAATAATGCCATAGCTCTAGCAATAGCAGAAGTAAGGCAGTGGGCATATGTCTTAGTTGGCGCTGCTATAACAAAGCACCATAGATTGGCTTACCAATAACTAGAATTCATTTTTTACAGTTCTGGGAGCTGGGAATTCTGAGATCAAGGTGCCAGCATGGTCGGACTTTGGGGACAGCTCACTTTCAGGTTACAGACAGTCAGCTTATCCTTGTATTCTCATTTGGTGGAAAGAGACCAAGAGAGCTCTCTGGTCTCTTTTTATAAGAGCACTAATCCCATTCACAAGGACTCTAACCTCATAACCTAATTACCTCCCAAGGGCCCCACTTCTAAACACTGAAGATTACATTTCAACATGTGATTTTCAGGACTCAGACATTCAGTTCCTAACAGTATGCTTTGCAGGCTTGGAAAAATTGATTTTATCTTCAATGTTGTTTTACATTTTTAGAGTGCTTTTAGTCTTTCAAAGCACTCTTGCATACATTTTCCTATTCATCCTCATAAGAACTCAGTAGAGTAGGTTGGGGAAGCTGAGTGAGGAGCTAACCTATCTTAGGTTGGATGCCTTAATAAACAACCTCTGAAGTCCAGGACTTTCACATGATACGAATTATTCCTCACACTTAGAGCAGTGCCAAGTGAATACTCTTGGTCTGGCAAGCCACTCTTCAAGCAGTGTGACCTAAGGACTCGAGGTCCCTCTATCTTGTGGCTCTGCTAGATCTGCAGGGGTCAGAGCCCTCTATTTTGTTCTCTGCAAGTGATCAACAAACAGAGATGAATGAGAGTGCAGGGCTTTGGGGGAGCTTTTCTGAGCTAGGCCTAGAATGAGAGTTCTTTACGTTAAATCACACTCCATTGGCCCATTCTCAGGAAGATGGTCACACTCCAAACTGAAAGGACAGTGAAGCAAGCTGGTGAACAGCCAGCCAATCACTGCACAGGCTGTTTGTTATTGCTATTAATAATAATAATAATTACTACCATTCATAAGGATCCCATTCTATGCTCAGGACTATTTTGAGATTTACACACATTACATTTCTGTTCTCTAATAATGCTGACAAATAGGAGTGGTCATCTGTATTTCATAGAAGATGAACATGTGCTGAGAGAAGTTAGGAATGTGTACCAGATTCCACAGCCAGATGCTGGCACAATCAGAGACCAAACCAATTCTATGTGATGCCAAAACACATGCTTTCCCCACTCACTGGCATCCCATGGCCAGCAAGGATTTGAAGACTTCATGCTGTTCACCTTTTGTGTGAAGTCAGAGTGGGTTTTTCATATCTCTGGATCAGGAACCTAACTCATTGGTAGCTGAAGTGCTTCCTGGGAAAAGACTTCTTCTCCCAGGAATTGCTAGCCTGAAGAGAACGTCTTGTGTCTTTCACTGGCATTAGCTACTAAAGCCTGTGGTGGGTAAAACTCATGTGCTATGGTTTGTATCTAGATGTCCCCCAAAGCATCATGTAGACATGGGAGGGGCTAGAGGCGAATAAATCTAGAGTTTGTGATTTATTCATGGTCCATACTATGATTAAGGGTGTGAGTGCTACACCAGCCCTAGGGTGGGTAGCCTGCATACAATGTAAGGAACAGAAAGAGGCTTGTCTCTCACTTGTTGCTTTTGGTGAATTCTGCTGACATGAACAGTTGCTCCTCTGCCATGCCACTCTGTGTTGGAGCCAGCAGATTATGGACCAAACCCTCTATAAACTGTGAGCTAAATAAAACTTTGCTCCTTTAACATCAGGTATTGGATATTTCATCTCAGCAACAAGAAAAGTAACTGAGACACTCATGTTTGGTCTGTTTGAGCTGCTGTAACAAAATGCAACAGGCTAGATGGCTTAGAAACAGCTGAAACTTATTCCTCACAGTTCTGGAGGCTGGAAGTTCAAGATCAAAGTGCTATTAAATTCAATGCCTGTTGAGAGTCAGGTTTCTAGATGACTGTATTTTGACCATGTCTCCATGCAGAAGAGAAGTCAGGGGATCTCTCTGGGGTTTGTTTTACAGTGTCTGTGTTATGGTTTGGGGATATTTTGCAAGGGGAAACAATAGAATACAGGACACATATTTTATAATATTTTTTATAATAGTCACCCTAAGAATTATATATAGGAAATCTGTCCACACACTATAGACCAATAATCCAGCTGAGGCCTCAGATCTCATGATAATATCCTGCATGAGTCCAGGTGAAGGCCTAGAGCTCATAACAGTGCCTCCCATGAATCCAACTGGAGGCCCAGAGCCCATGACAATGTCTCATGAAGGCCTATTTCATGGATCTGCACTGGAAAGGTCCAAAGGTCAGTGGTGGAATCTAGAAAGTCTATGCCAATGGGATGAAGGATCTGTGCTAGCAGGCTGAGGGATCTGCACTGGAGCGAGAAAGTGACGCTCAAAGAAAGAACCAGAGCTCCCTCAAAAGGTGCCACAGCCATCCTCAGCAACAGTGAGGTCCTGAGCTCCTCCAATGATCAGGACAGCCAAGTTCCCATCAGCAAAGCCAATGCAAGAAGCTTCTCCAGGAGACTGGCAGTGCACCATCTTTCCTTCTGGAGCCAGCAAGTGATGCTCAAAGTGAGGACCAGAGCTCCCCCAAAGTGAACCAAAGACATTCTCAGGGACAACAAGGTACTGAGCTCCTTGGACAATGAAAACAGCCAAGTTCATGAGGAAAGCCAGCATGACAAGCTCCTCCAAAAGAACCAACAGCTCCTTACAGCTTCTACCAGTTCCCAACAGCCTTTTCTCAGCTCCCAACAGCCCTTCGTTTTCTTCTCCAGTTCTGCCGCTTATGCTGTTGGCAACACTCCTTAGGTTGGCCTCCCACATCCAGGACCATGCTTACTCAATTCAGCTGGGGATTATAAATTGACCACCAGTTGTCAATCCACTTCAAGCCCCTAATCTCACCCATGAGGACTCTGAATTTTCAGGGGACACAAACATTCAGACCATACCAGCTCCCTTCTTGCTGGTGTTGTAAACCATTTTGATCTCCAGGTACACATTTAATCTGCCTCTGGTTTGTGTGGAGCCACTTTTTTCCTTCTTCCTTGGGCCACTGCTATAGGGTCATCCTGCCTTCCATGGAGGTCCAGCATCTGGCTATTACCATCAGTCCAACCACCACGAGAGCCACACTGGAAAAGTTATGGACATCTGACTCATTCCCATGTCACATAAGACCTGGCATGAGCTCAATGCTATCTATCTGACTACCTATGTGATATGTACATGATTTCCACTCTGACACATCCATGATGATGCAGGGCCCCCAGCAAAGTGAGCTCCTCTAGGAAACCCAATAGGAAGTGGAGCAGAAGCCATCTGTTTTGGGATTTCTTACACAGGTATTATTAGGGTCTTCACTTTTTCCTTGCCTTCTGGGAAGCCAGACCTTGGCACTTTACTTCTTTCTCTGTTTTTGCCTGATTTTCTTCTTTCTCCCTTGCCATCTACTCTTGGAAGAAGAAATGGAATTCTTTATACTTGGTGGAGCACCTTCTTCCCTAAAGCCATAAGCCTACTATCTTAGCATCAGCAATGAAGAGAGTACAGATAAAGAAGTGGACTCACCAGAAAGGGAGGTCTGCTGTTCGTAGTTCTAACAAAATACTATCCTTGTAATGTGTGATGTGTCTATACCCCACCTGGAGGCTTTTTTAAAGAAGCTTGTCACTGTGCAATCTCAATCTGACATAACAGACAATCTAAAGGTTCCACAGTCGATTCAAGATTGAGCACCAGGCTAGCACCTTTTTCTCTAAATCCCAGTCAGCGCTGTTATAGACTGGTCATGTTGCCATGCATACAAACATAGGGGAATTTACATATGTACTATGGCTATCAACTGTCTCTCTGCTGTCAGATCCAACCTTTAACCTTCCCCCATATGCCTTGTATCACAAGAAACTACATTTCCAAGACTACCTTACCCTTTGTCTTCCAACACCGCTTGGCCAATGAGAAGCACTAGTGGAAGAGTAGTGGGCAGGAGAAAGGGAGAACCCAGGATATTGCTGCACACTTACCCTTTGCTTCTTGTGGCACATCTGGTAGCAGAGACACTGCAGCTCCCCAGAAAGCCTCTCCTTCTGTGGTCGCAGCTCCCTCTGGGAGTGTCTACCATTGCTGAAACTCGCTGGGGATGGCTCTAGCTCCTGAGTTCCATAGATCCACGTCTTCGTTATGTCCCTTGAGCTTCTGGCTGTCACTAATCTCCAGACTGCTTCATCTTTCTGTTTGGCATTTTTGCTCTTCCACTTCTTGTGTAACCAGTTTCCTCAATAAATTTGAAATACTTGGAAAGTTTCTGTTTTCCTGAATGGAACCTGAAGGTACACATACATTGTTCCCATGAAAATGGGTGCATATTTTTTAAGAAAAGTATGAATATAACATGGGCGTATTTTTTTAATTCAAAAAGTTCTACATGAAACTCATTCACAGATTTTGGATGTGTCCCTCTGTGGTTTCGCAGAAAAGAACCAATATCTATAGTGTTGTGACTTGCCACTGGAGGTGACACTTGAGTCACCCTCTGATCCCACAAGTGAGAACAGTGGCTTGTATAAAAGGCCACAATTAATTTTTATTGCACATACATGTGGGGAGATACCTGCTTGGCCTCCATGTGAGAGCCATAACTCTCTTAAATTGATGTGTCAGCGAAGTAAAACTCAATATTTTTTTCACACAGTATATTTTACAGTCAGAGGCCCTTCCCTAATCGGAATAAAGCAATTTGGCTCCCTGTCATTGCTCACTGAAAACATATGAGCTGGTTGGCATTTCTAGCAGCCCAGATTTATCAGGGTCTCTGATCTAGTGCACAGGAGGTTCAGGGCTGTGGCAGGGACAAAAGTGGATTTTTTATGATGGCATTGTGTGTGTCTCTGCATAGCTAGATTTATCCTTTCATTTCAGAAATATTTTTACTGTCTTTAGTCCCAAATCTACTTCCATTTGAAAAGATCCCACACAGTTTGCATGAAGCTTTGGGGTCATTCTTTCTAGACCTTTGAAAGTAGAATTTTCATCTTACAAAACAGTCCCCGTGTCACCCTCTTCAGCACCGTGGGATACTGGGAGCTCGAGCTCTATTGTGCTAAGACTCCTGCATGTCAACTGTCTGCAGCAGTGTAAGAGCCAAGGTCACGATGTTGGGCGCCTCATCCTTGTAAATCTGTACCCAAGTGGAGTGTAGAAATGTGACTGCCACCCTCCTGGTAATTGTAGCACTCACTGTGTCTCCTCGAGTCTCTTATCACTGTTTCCATGCCATCCTCCTGCTTCACTGTACTTTCCTTCTACCTGTCTACACCTGCTCACCCCTAAAGACTGTCCACAGGCAACTGGATCCACTCTGCCCATAGTTGTGGGAAATGTGTGGAAAATGTCTAGAAGGTTAGGTTTTCCTTGAGGTGGCCCTCATTCAATGGCTGGTGGCTGAAAGAGAATGGAAACCCCACCGCTTGCCTAAAGCCATGACAGAATCTGTAATTTACACTCCAGAGCTCCCTTATGGGAGCAGGCTGAGACTGGGACTTTCCTTGACATAGGACCCTTCCTTGGCTTCCTTTCCTTCTCTGTCCTACTTCTCCCACTCTGCTACAGCCCTCCCCATGAAGCATTTTCTCAGTACATCACTTGCACCAGAATCCTCTTTGCAGGGTCTATTTCCAAGGAACATAAGACAGAATGTTGAAAGTTCCTTATTCCAGTCACATATGTGATGTTACAACATTCCTTCCAAAAGGTTATCAAGTGTCTTCAGAGTTATTTGCACACATGAGCAGCTCAGTACCACCATGAATAGAAAATGCATGGTATAGGCAACTCCACACACCAGAGAATCACTGAACATAAAATCTGAGAGCAGCCTTGGAAGCTACCTAGACCAGTCTCAGTTTTGATAGGAGGGTGTTGTTGATGCCTCATCCCATAGTCCTTCAGTAGTCTTGTGTCACCTGAAATCTTGGACAACCTTTGGCATGCTGACAGTGTCCCACTGCAAGTTTGCGCTTCTCTCTGGCCAGCCTCTCCAAAACCATGGCTACAACCTAGAAGGCCAAGTAAGCTGATGCCCAGGAGATATGGAATGAGTGAGAATGGAATTGCTGCACAAACACCCTCTACCCCATCTCATCCTCCAGAGGATGTGTGGTTCACATATCTCCTGTGGCCTCTTGAGGAC